>PVKS010007469.1:0-72784 GCA_004027875.1 Aplodontia rufa | reverse complement strand
GATGATTAAACAGTGTATGCACAAGCCCCTGGTGTGGTGTCAGCCATAGAAGCCATTCTCTGCTCAGAGGCCTCACCTAACTTCAGCAGCGGTGGTGTTGGTATCAGCCTGGGAAACAAAATCTCTATGAGAGGGAATGCTGAAAAAGACAATCCTGTGTTCTAAATGCATGTTCTAACATTCTTGGAACGACCCTGAGCAGATCGCTAATCCTCAGGATCGTTGTAAAATGACGATAATAGAACTTACTGCTCAAGGATTTTGTAAGTATTCAAATTTTGTGTGTGCATGTGTCTTTCTACACACAGATACACAAATATATAAATGCATATAAATGCATCATAATTATTCTTATTTCTGTGTGTGTGCCCTTGGGAACCCATCTGGGTTTCTTTCTCTGTCACCCATGTCCAGGACTTATTACAGTGGTACTGGTGACTGCAATTTCAACCCATGTGAACCTGTTTCTAAGAAAACTCAAGGGGGAGCCTTTTCCTATCCAATCAGTTCTAAATCACCTCTCATCTAGGACAAAGGCCATGTCTTCTGCTTCTCCTCCTGCCACCCAAGATCTAAGGGAGTGCCAAGACAGTATAGAAGCTGTGGCTGCGGGGAGTTGCCACACATCCTCGGCCTCAGGCTGCCCCTTTTGCATGTACATGACCATGCCCAAGACATTCTTACAAGTTTCAGTGCAGGTAAATAATCTTTCTCCCGCTGTTCTCCTCCTGAAAAGACCATCCAGTACCAGTGCGTGTTTTAAAGAACTGGAAAAAAGAGAGATGAAGGGCTGGAGCGGTGGCACGGTGGTTACGTTGCTTACCCAAAATGCACAAGTACACGGGTTCAAACCCCAGCACGCACGCACACAACTAAGTGTCAGAGCAACGAAAGCCATGTGAAAAACTAAATAAAAAATTGATTTGCTCTGTCTGTCTGTCTCTCTCTCTTTCACTGTCCTTCTCTCTTAAAAAAAAAATAGAGAGAGATGAAACATAAGAGGCGTAACAGGTGCGGTGAGCCCTCAGTGCAGATAAAGGGCATGCTCTATTTGTTTTGTTTTGTTTTGTTTTGGCACCAGGGACTGAACCCAGGGGCACTTTACTACTGAGCTACATCCCCAGCCTTTTTTATATTTTATTTTGAGACAGGGTCTCCCAAGGTTGCTTAGGACCTAGCTCAGTTGCTGAGGCTGGCTTTGAACTTGCAATCCTCCTGCTTCAGCCTCCCAAGTCACTGGGATTACAGGCATGCGCCACTGCACCCAGTTACTCTGTTCATTTTGCAGTGGAGAGAATGACAACGCTATCCTTGCGCCCTGCTATAGAGCAAGCATGAAGGTAGGTATGCCTAGCTTATTTATTGCACATGGGGGGATGTAAATAAGCATTTTGCATATCATCAAGATTGCCATGGCTTGCAGATTTCTAGATGTCTCTTGCCTGGAATTATCTCCTTAGCCAAAGTTGCATGCTGCATAAAATTCCACCCTTAAGCAGTTAATCCTTCGGCTTAACAAGGTAGCACTCAGGGCTCACAGTGTGGGTGACCTTTAAGTTCCCAGGTAGTATACAGAAGGAGGAACGATCTGCTCATGTTATCAGCAATCCAGGTATTAACTCTACTTGAGGCTACAAATACAGAACAGTGATTGAGAAATAACACGGTTGGGGAAGAAGGAGAGTGTGGCCAGAGTGTCACGGCCACTAGGTCTTAGGTGACACAGGAGAATGCTGAAAGGAAAGTAGCCAAGGACCAGACAGGTATTTTGCAAAGGCTGGCCCCATAGAGAGGGACTGTCGGGGAGTGTTCCTCAAGAACTTATAATCACTTGGAAATCAGATGGAAGAAGAACCATGAAAATAAGACACAAAAAGATGAACCAGGACCTTCTGCCAACTATAAGTTGGAAACTAACTGTTGCTCTGGCTAGCTGTTGCTTTCCTGTGCTGCCCTCCCACGGACCTGCAACTTTCTCAGAATCTTCTAATTTATACCAATTTTAACAATTATGGGGCCCTCCAAGGTCCAACTCTAAGCCAAACTCCAGGAAGAGAGGACTCACAGTAATCCATATCGAGTGTGGACACACACTGTCCTCCGATGAGCTGTTAGGTAGCAATTAACTCCATTAGTAAAGGCAAGGATGTGAAGACCTTCCAGACATTGTGGCAGCGTCACTTGATTCCACTAGGGAAGGCCAGGGACACTATATCAAGTGTGACACCATAGGTGGGCCTACGTAGGTCCTTTGAGTCTTCATTCTCTCCCACCCCAAATTGACTGTAGATGAAGAAAAAAAAAATCATCCTCCTTTTCTTAGCTCCAGGCCCCTAGACATTTCCACCCCACTGTAGGGTTATAGCATCAGGCTTTAGGGTTCACTTTGTGGGTGACCTTCTTCTCTTTCTTAAGCAGACAGGTTATTATGGAAGATTCCTGAATTAGTGCTTAGACCACTAATGAGAACATATTACTAGTTCTTACCTGTTTAGGACTTACCTAACTCTGTCTACATGAGACTCTCTAAAATGACTTTGTGCTTCATCATTTTGTAATTCATTTAAGACTACACTTTAATTTCAAAATTCCCCACATAATACTGTTACCCTACCTGTTTATCTGTGTTTATCGGAACACAGATAAAACTGCCTCAGACTCCTAACTCAGGGTCTTACTTTTTTCTCTACTGTATTCTAGATAAATCTACATCTATATTAGTATCTGTATTTATATTTATCTCTGCTTTTAATATATCTATGTATGTGTTTATTTATAATATGACTTCTGCATAACCTTGTTTTTAAATTCACATTTGAAACATTCATATACCTACAAGGTATATCTAACCAAATGACTTTTTATCTTTCTATTCCCAATCTTTAGTCCCTTCCTTAAAGGCAGGACAGTCTCTGCCCAGAAATGAAACTGATCACTGTCTTTTTACTGAAGGACCCTGAAGAATCAGTTGTCTCATAAGGTGATTAGCTATGAAATGGTTAGGTATTCTCTTTTGATCTTGGGAATTGAAATCTTGCCACCTACCACTTGCAAGGGACTATTAACTAAGAGCTTTTTTTTTTTTTTTAATTGCTATAGGGTCTATAGGATTTCATGGGAGATGAAAATATTTACCTGATGATAAATCAATAACCTTTTCAAAAGAGTTTCTCATAAATTCAACAAATCAAAGGTGACTTTTTCTTTGATCCATATAATCCATCTATTTTTCTTTAAAATCTTCTGGGCTCACAACTAACCTGACTTTTAAGAGAAAGCATAGAGGTATGTGTATATCTGTGTGTGAATATATACATGCATCTATAGCTTTGTGTAGGAGAATAAGAGTGTGTTGAACCGTGTGAATGAGCATACTCATGCGTGTGATGTGTGTTTCTGAATATATGAGTATTTTTTGGCTCAGAAATACACCACAAATGTGCTGTTGTTTCATTTTTCCCTACACAACCATATTTTTTAACAAATATTCTAATCTGACAGTTACCACCAGTGTAAACAGGCAAAGCAAAGCGTTGCCTTCCAAGGGGTCACTGCCAAAGGAATGTCAGGGGAGGGGAGTGCTGGTTTACCCATTTTTATGGCATCTCATTCTGGGTCAGTTAATGCAAGTTCACGGACATCTTCTACATCTCTGAGAGGGGCTCCCTTCACATAACGAAGGCTAGAGAATGTTACATGAGGATGACTACCTACTAAATGAAAAGAAAATAATTTACATTAAATTTTCTACTCCTCATACAAGTCGTTTAATCATTCTTGTCTTTTTAGAGGGCATTCACCTTCCTATCACCACCCTTAGCTAGGCTGAATTCATCTGCCTGCCTCTTTAATGGACTCTCTTTCTTCCAGCTTCTCTCTAATGCATTATTCCTGGGTTAACATCCAACAGCCTATTACACTACAATAGTATTGAGTGTACATAGAACAATGACTCCTTTCACTTGAGCCGCAAGTGCCTGTATAATCCAGCCTCAAGACCACTCACCAGCTTTATCCTCCAGTATATCAGAGGTCCTCACCTCCAGCAAGTCCAAGACAAGGACAAGTACATCGTAACACATGCAGGAGCTAGGGACACACGCGTTTCAGAACTGAGAGCCTTCCAGGGCCATGGAACTCTTAGAGCTAAAACCAGGAAAGTCTTGCACAAACAGACGAGTGTGGAAGGCCTGAACTGTCCCCCTCCGCTTTCTCTGACACCCAGCAGAGGAAGGCTTATGCACTGCACCTATTCCACCAGCCCTTTGTCACATTCAGCAGCTGACTCTGCCCTAAAGCTGTCTTCTCTGGGTCTCCTGCATGTTGAAGTATTCTCTCTCTCACCTGGTTTACTGCAGGTTTCTCCCCAGTTAGTAACAGTTCATGGGTCCTCACCTTCACATACTCTGCTCTGCTCTGCTGTCGGATCGCCTCCGTAGGAAGGATGAAAGTCCTGCTCTCTAACTCCCACGAAGAGCATCAAACAGTCTCCCCACACGCAGTTCAGCTTTCATCATTGAGGAGTTTTCTGTATTTTAAAAAGAATAGTTAACGTCGCAGTTTGAAAGATTCCTGTTGGCATCAGTCCACCCCGTGAGTCTTCACCATGAACCACGAATAAGATATTCGTCTTACATTTCAGAGATGAGCTAGCTACCCTGGGGGCTGTTCCAAAACAAAACAAAACTAAGTTTATTTCAGGGCAACTGGCTTTCTTTATCTGTAGAAACTGTTGGATACCTTTAAATTTAGTCTTCTTAAAGGCTCTCTCTAATAATTACCCTACTGCAAATACTTACCTTGTGTATATGAATCTATATTTATTTGTTTCCATGTTTTGATATCTCACTTTCTACTTACAGTGGGGTATAACAGAGATTTTATAAATGTCTTTCTCTGTGTGTTCTCTCCCAATTTTTGTTAATCTTTTGTCATTTCCCCATTTATTTCGAAACTCACAAAGAAGGAAAGCATTTGAGTTCCCCTGTCCAAACGTTTTTGAGTTTGAAGAGGCTAAGCCCTCAAGGACTAAGGTTTAGATACAAAATACTTTGGGGAAGAATAGAAGAGACACCAGTTCACCTCTTGCTAGGGCTAAATACTCTATGGTGGGAGAGGAGATGATAAAAGAGGAGAGAGGAGTTGAAGGAGTACAGAGGTTTGACACTGGGACATCCTGTGAAGGGGCCTTAAGCCCTACATACAGCCAAAGCAACAGCAAGAAAGGATGTTAGAAGACCCAAGTAGGGGTGCATAGGCCAGAACAGAGGGAATGTGTTAAATGGAACTTCAGTTGTTAGAAAACCTTGTAGGAAGTCTCTGTCATTCCATCATGTTTCTAAAATGGGAAGATAGAAAATACCATGAGAAGTAGGCGCAGGTGTATCAGCAAGTTTTTAAAGGCTCAGATTTGATCATTAGCTAAATATTTCCCCTGAAAATAGAAACAATGAAGTAGCCCTGAAGGTTAGGAGCAAGAGAACACACACACCATCTTCATCGATTGTTAGCTAAAAACCAGGGACAAACTTGGATGTCCCAGAGGATTACTTAGCTGTGACCTGTGATCAGCTTCCCCTCTCTCCCAGTGTACAAAATTTCCTCTCTCAATAACCCAGATACATCCTTGTGTTTAGTGGGTAAAAATAAGACTCTAAGCTTTAAAGGCGCTGATTTGTAAAATTAAAATCTGATATGACAATCCAGTGAGCATAGAGGTTATATAATCTGCCGGTGGCCAAAGAATGAGGAAGCTGTAGAAACCAGACACAGAAATCAGAAATCAGAAGCAAATGTTTTAGGCTTTGAGCCTCAAGCTCTTTCCACCACACTGTCTCCCCCAACATCTTCAGCCATGTTTTCTCCAGGTCCCAGGAAGAGCAGATCCTGATAGCCCTGGTAAGTTGTGAAATGGTTAGTTGGTCAAAAGCTGTGCTGCAGGGTATGCTGTGACAGTGAACAGGGCATCTGGTAAATTCACAGGGGGGACCAATACATACATATGCAGGGGAGGCAAATCCATATTCCTACAGAGTCTAAAATTAATATCTTTTCCAGTGAGAATAAATCACTCTCATTTCTGTGGGGAGAAGGGAGCTCATGTAATTGACCTGCCGTGAGTCGCCGGTTAGTGCCTGGGGGTTTGAGACTGTATTGTGATGTAACAATAATTTCTGGTGCTGGCAGATGAACTACTCTGCAGTGGCAGTTACCTGTTCAGCCTAGCGAGAGACTCATGTTTTTGAGCCTATGCTTCACTTTCCTCACTGTGACCACAACCACCTTTATTCCTTTATTCATGCAAATGTGTAGTGGCAGGGAATACAGGCTGAATTATACCAACAAAGACATTATCATGTTGATGTGATTACCAAGCATCATGGTAATCATTGGGAGCATCCACTGGAGCACAAATACACTTACATTTCAGGCAACTTTGGGAAATGCATCTCTTAGCTTTTTATCCCTGTGATGAAATACCTGAGGAAAGCAACTTGAAGGAGGAAAGATTTATTTTGGCTCATGGTTTCACAGATTTCAGTCCATGGGCAGCTGGCTTCGTTGTTTCTGAGGCTGTGGTGAGGCATCGGGAGGGGTGCGGCAGAGCAAGGTTGCTCTCCTCAAGGCAGCCAGGAAGCAGAGGGAGGAGAAGGGCCACGGAAAAGACATAACTTTCAAGGACATGCCCCCTAGCAACCCAACTCCTCCAACTAGGCTCCGCCTCCTAATATTTCCACCATTTTCCAATAGCACCACTAGCTGGGACCAAGCCTTCAACACATGAGCCTTTGGGGATTATTACAAATCCATTATTCTCCACCAAAACATCTCTGTCAACAGTTATCCAATATTTCCTTTAATTCTAAGTTTACGGCCATCTTTCTAAACCATTAGCTGCTCTGTCCACAATATTAATGCATATCCATCTTTATTACGAGGATAATCGTTTTTAGCTTGTACATTTTTTGCCCAATAGGAGTATTAAAATCTCCAATATTGTTCAGGGTTATCCTTGAGGAGGATCATAGAAGGAAACAATAAACCTTTTGCTGATTCCAATAATTAGGTTGAATTATCTATAAGTAAAGCTCCATCCACCCAGTTCAATTGATAATAAGGATACTCTTTATGAGGACATAGTTCATCTAGAAGAAGTGCTAGTACAGCCATAGGAGTAGACCACTGGAAGACTTCATCACATGATCATGCAAGTTTTTGGTCTTTGAGATATGCTTAGGCCCAATTTTGCAAATTTTATTTCCTATGGAGATGGTGTCTCGCTGAGCACACTCAACTTTGTGGTATACTGACTTGTGGTAGCAGCTCAGAGAACATATGTGGTGACTTGTTGACCCACTATATCAGTCAGAGGTCAACCAGAAAAGCAAGGATATATGTCTACACCTACATGCACGCATATGTGTACACACATGCATATGTAAATATATTGATATTTTTTAATCTCATTACCTTTTTGGACATGTATAACCATAAAGGAGCCAGCAGCACTTGATATGTCCATTACATCTTTTTAATTTCCATATGCCTATGTTTTTCTGTTTCTACAAAGCTAAAGAATTTTTGGCATTTGGGTTTCACTTAATGTAAGCTACTCTTATGTCTAGTTTTTGCTAAATTAGGTATTTGCCAATACGAATTAGCAAATACCTAGTTTGTCCTGGATTTGAATTTCTTTTTCTTTTTTTGGGTTAATCTGGGAAATGTCTATAGTAATATAGAGGATAGGGTAGGTGTGGAGAAATAATATATTCTATTGCAAAATAATTGATTATAAAGTCTTTGAGTGGGGGCTGGAGTGGTGTCTCAGCGGTTTTGGTGCTTGCCTGGCATGCGCAAGTACACAGGTTCAAACCCCAGCACCCACGTACACAACTAAGTGTTGGAGCAACAAAAGCCATGTGAAAAACTCAATAAAAATTGATTCTCTCTCTCTCTCTCTCTCTCACTGTCCTTCTCTCTTAAAAAAAAAAAAAAGATAAAGTCTTTGAGTAAGACAGGAATAGTCTCATCAACCTGGGAGTTGGGGGGAGTAGCTTCTAGAGCTCTCTAATGAAACTCAATAATGTTTGGTTGCTGAGAAAGGAGAAGCTTTTCCACTTAGGATGGGGACTATGTCCAAATAAACCAATTGAAATTTGAAAATAAAAGTAAAAAAAGTTTTGAGTACGTTAACCTACCAAGCATCAGAATTGAACACCCCAGTCCACTATAAATGATCTGTTGTTGATCCTTGTGATTGTGAGGATGACAGGGAGCTGTGGCTCCTTGCTGCAGCTCAGCATCACAAGGGTATCATACTGCATATCACTAGCCCAGAAAATGATCAACATTCAAAATTCCCAGCACAGTTTATACTGAATGTCTGTTGCTTTCACACCATTAAAAGTAAAAGAAAAAATACATAAAACACTTAATTTGCACTATCATAAATCAGGGAACATCTGTATAAAACTCTCAAGGATAGTCATAGAAACTCTGGTTCTTTGGCCAGGACTTGAACCAGAATCTTAAAATTTGACTATATTTTCTTGATTTATTCTTTCCAGTTCAACTGGAAGCAATACCTCATCCTACTGTCATTATATTCTTTAAATTTCATTGTGACCTATCTAAGCATGATTTTTGCCTTTCATAGGTACATCTTCCCCAGGGACCAAAGATGATAGATTAATAACTTTTTCACTACAACATGTTATAACCAACAGTGTTCCGGTCTCTGTAGCCAACTCTAGCATTTTACTTTCCACCCATTCTCGCAGCCATTGTACCTTTCAAGGTTCTTAGTTGCAGATATTGCCAGTGTGATAAACTCCTATAGCTCTTTTAGGCAGAAGGATTTGTTAGAAAATCTTACAGAATTTCTAGTAGTCCACATACTAGATGATAGAGTCAGAGAAAAAGCTTTTGGCAAAATAAGACAATTGTAACCAAAGCTCGCTTCTGCTTTACCATGACGTCTGTGCTACCTACTTGACCCAGAAGAAGCCATTTCCTGCTTATGGATGCTCTTTCACATTGCCTGCTCCTCTTTCCAAGTTTTAGATGGTGCATTTGCTTGGTGTAATTTAGGTCACACATAGAAGCCATGCTAAAAAATTTTAGTTTTCCAACCTCTAAAGGTTAGAAAAATACACTAAATGACAGTTGGAATTGGCATTGAGTCAGCCAATTTGCTCAGTATAAGTAAATGACTTTGCATTTTAAAGTATTTTTGCAGGCAGAAATCTGTCAATCATCACCGTATGAATATTAAGTATTGTACTGAATAGAAAGTCTCTAAGAAGTCCTTCTAACACCTTAGATTTTTGGTTAAATTTAATTTATTACTGTCTTATGTTCTACTTACATTAGTATCCAACTCTTTCATATATGTGAGTCTAGCATTTTCTCCCTGTCCTACTAATAAAGACTTTTTAAGGCTGTGGATTGCACTTCTCTTATGGCTTACAGCACTAGTGAGTACGCATTCAACAACTTGATAGGAGTGGTGTAGCTATGGATTCAGACTTCTAATTTTAAATCCTGACTCAATTGTATTGGTAAAGGTATCATGTTGATAAGTACCACGCTAGTCAGTTTCTTGATACGGTAATAAAATATCTGAGATAATTTAAGAAAAGAGAAAACATTATTTTGGCTCATGGTTTCAGTTCATGACCAATTGGCCCTTTGCTTTGGACTTTTGGTGGCACAGTACATCACAGAGGTGGCATGTGGTAGAGGAGGCCTGTTCACCTCATTGCCAGGCATTGAAATAAAAAGAGGAAGACTGGTGTCCCACAGTCCTCTTTGAGGGCACACCCATAATGACCTAGAACCTGCCACTCTTAAATGTTTCATCTCTTAAATTTTCCAACATCTTCTGATAGCACCAATCAAAGGACCAAATTTTAACAATAGGGCTATTCTTGATCCAAACCGTAGCAAGTACCTACCTCTCTGATTTCAAATTTTGTTCCCTATAAAATGGGAGCTCTTAAATAAGATCATATTTTGAAGGCAATTGGTATGGTAGTAGGAATTACAAAATGTTACAGGGTTAGGTGCCCTGCCAGAGTATACATGGCAAATGAATAAACTGTTCTCCTTTTGGGATTTTGATATTCCCATTTTAGAGTTTGCATGCTAAAGAGATGCTATATTTTTATATTATAACCTGAAATATAATATTGCTTGGAATTATTAAGGGCTGTCACCATTAAATAGTAAGTTTTTTTGTTTTCAGTAGACTCTAAACTACCTAATTGTTCATATGAGAAGAAATAAAAAGAACCCTTGATTTGTAAAAGTGTAAAGAAAACATTATCACAACATTTGTAGCAAGGTGGTCACTAGAAGGAAAAGCAGATGATTTTTCTAGATGTGAGAGAAAACAGATAGGAACACAAATCCTGATAATTGATTTTATTATTATTATTATTTTATTTCTTGGTACCAGGGTTTGAACCCAGAGGCAATTAACCACTGAGCCACAATAAGTAGAGTTTCAGTAAGTTGCTAAGGCTGACTTTGAACTTGTGATCCTCCTGCCTCAGCCTCCTGATCAGCTGGGATTACAGGGGTGCACCACCACACTCGACAATAACTGATTTTTTTAAGAGCTGTGATACTAAAAACCCAAGGAAAGAAGACCCTTACACCAGAGAACTGGGAATCCTTCTCCTTCAAAAACTCCAGAGGACTCCACAGAAACCTAATCACGCCAAGAGAACAACATGCCAACAGGATCCATCAGAGTGTAAATTACACACAACCACAGTGAGAAACAGTGGCAACCTGGACTTGGTGCCGCTGAAACACATTTAGAAGGGAAAGTTCCTTCAGACTCTGAGATAATTAAGTAGAAAAGGACAGAGAAAGTGGAATGCCTGATAGGGAATGGGTGAAAGATGGAGCAAATTATTTGAAAAAAATAAGAGACATGAGTGTCCTGGATACCTTGTCTGGAGCAATCCCTACCCGTTCCATTCAGTTTTTCTTTTCCTTCTATTACAGACTTTCTGTCCTAGTTTTTCTAACAATATCTGAGATTCAGATATGTCATCAACAGTTGTGGAGTAGTGCCAAGTACTGTTTTAATTCCCTAATGAGCTGCTATGCTGATGCTTTTTTTCCCCTTTTTGATTGGCTATAAATTCAATTGTGCCTCAAATGTCGTGTATTTTGCCACACTTTCCTCACTCAAGTGCACGGTTATTTCTCTGTGTTATTACAGTTATTTGAAACATTTAGAAATATCAGTAAATTAAAAACACTATAGACTTTCAAGGCTGACTGTATTTTACTTTATATTATGCTCAGTGCCCAGCATTTTGGGGTAATTGATGGGATGGTCTGGTTTTTAAAAAAATAAAACTATTGGCTATTTTTAGTCTATACAGTAAGCTGTGAGAACCTTCAAGCCAAAAGAGATCACAAGACCTTAATGGATTTTATATACAAAGTTAGGACATTGCCTCCTTCTCAGGCCCAATGGATTCAGTGGATTTGCATCTACAGATAAGTGATTTGTAAATGTCTATTTATTCAGTGATCTCTCCTGCCTATCCTATCTGTACTACATTGCCTGTTGCTTGCACTGCCCATTAGGTAAAAAAGCTTTCTAAGTGTCTAAGTGTCTTGAAGACATTCTATTTTAAAGCCTTGATTACTTCTGCCCTAAGAGTCAATTCTGTGAGCAAGGGCAAGAACCTAAACCAGAAGATGAAAATTGTTGACACAAAATACAATATATTCTGTCCACTGACATAGTCTACCATGACGGGAGTGTCATAAGGTGATGCCGAAATTATTTTTCAGTAGTCAAACTATTAAATGATAATGTAATTACCATCACCCCCCCCCCATCCTGCCTACTTATGCTTCCTCCTCTTATTCCTTCCCCTGAATGACTCATCTTCTGGCTAGCATTAACTCCACCCCTGTGCCTGCTAGGATTTATGACATAAAAGCTTATTCGTTGTCACTTCATGATTTTGCGGTGATTCTGAACCAAGCCTAAAGAGTGATGTTTTATTACTCAGCTTAGCAATTAGAATTGAAAGTGCTGGAATCATTCTTTGGGTTCTGAGTTCAAAACAGTAGTTGTGACTCCCACTTACTTTTTCCCATATGTGGTGATTAAGGGAAGAAAGAGTGAGAAGTGAGAATTTGCCAAAATCCAGGGTGTGTGAAAAGCCCACTAGACAGATGCTTCTTTTATTCTAATTAATACTTGAAAGGACAAGATGTATCCTAGACTCAACATATAAAAAAAGATCATATCTTTCCATCCAAAATATTTTCTTTCCATTCTGGCCCCTCTTCAGTTCACAACCTTTTCCTCAGTTTCCTTTCACAGCTAAATATCTTGAATGAGTGCCCTGTATTTACTGTTTCCAATCTAGATCCGCCTGAGTTCCACTAAGAAACAGATAAATTTTAAGTTATAATACTTCAAGGAAATTTTATTTACAGGAGGGTCTTTACAAGAGATGGTGCAATAATTTGAGACTAGTGTTATGGGAGTCCAAACAGATGAGAAGAAGGAGCACTTCATGAGACCCCAGAAGGAGAGAGACAGAGGAGTCATGTCAGTAGAGTGGTAATTTTAGGACCATACAAGCCCAAGGTGGACTCACAGTGGGAAGCTGGGAAAATCCCTGGCTTCAGTCTCTTCCTTCCTACCACTGTTTTATTGATGTTCCTTTTTGCACAAACCCAGTAGAAGCTGGGCATCAGGGAAGCATATTTATGATATATTACAGATCATCTTTTTGAGGCAAAAGACTAGTTAAAAAGGCTGAGAAGGAAAGACACCAGGTACATTCCACCTCACGATTGCATTGGAATTGCACCCCAAAAAGTCAACACCTCCCTAATTTACTCATGCAATGACCTACTTTCATTTATACATCATTTCAACTGTTTTCCTCTTTAAGCTGTGTCTCATTATAGTCCTCAGTCCTGATCTTTTTTCTGAACCTTGGTGTTACAGTTTGAATCTGAAATGTCCCCAAACACTCATATGTTGGATCCCTATGCAACAATGTACAGGGACGGGATTTTTGGAAAGCAATTGAATCATGAGAGCTTTAACCTCATCAGTGGGGCAGGTCCATTCGATGGATTAGTAGTTTGAATGGACTATTGGGAGGTGTTGGAAACTGTAGGAGGTGAGGCCTGGTTGGAGGAAGAAGGTCACTGGGGGCACACTCTTGGGGACTATATCTAATGTGAAGCCCTCTCCGGCCCCTCTGCACCATGAGCTGAAAAGCTTTCCTCTGCAGCACTCCTCCACTATGATTTCTGCCTTACCTTAAGCACACAGCAATAGAGCCAGCTAATCATAGATTGAAACCTCTGAACCTGTAAATCAGAATAAATATTTCCTCCTCTAATTTATCTTATCAGTATTTTTTTTCACAGCAACCAAAAGCCAACTAACACTTGCCTTGCTTTTATTTTTGGCTCACATACCCATATGTCCTTTAATTTGCTCTCCTAGGAGACATGTCTGCTATGCCTCTTGACATGATCTGTCCCCTAAGTTACCCACAGGGCTCCTCCTACTAAAACAGATTCCTTGTTATGAAACTTTTCCTTCTAAAATGATTTGATTGCCTCTTTTTTGTTCACAGTACAAACTTCAAATGGAAGATCATTCTTAGTCTACCATTGAGAAGCCTTCTACACGTACCTTTTTTCTCTGTCTGCCACTTCCTGTGTTCAACAAGGCTATTTCAGCATTCCTAAGCATGCTTTTTCCACAGAGATTTGAAAATACTGTCCACCATGTCTTGAATTACTTTTGCCCCCTTTCTGCTTACACTATTTGATCCTTCCAGACCTACCTCAAATATGCTGTGATCTGTGATTTCCCCTTATGCCTTCTTAGAAAGAATGAATCCTTCCTCTCTGCTGTGTTCCAGGGGAAACTTGCACAGCCCTTTGCTCTAATTTCTATTTTGGCACTGAACATATAAGCTGTAATTATTCCTCTTTGTGAAACAGTGCTTACAGCTGGAAAAGTGCTTCACCTGTTTTTGTATCACCATAGTATATCAGAGCACTTGACACATGGAAAGTCTCCCAAAATACTTGCTAAATGAATGAGAGGCAACTGGCCTAATATGCCACCCTTTACCTAGGGCCTGAAGAGTTTTCCTACTGTGTACTAATATATATATTTATATTTGCTACATACTATATTCATACAGAGGCATGGAAAAGCCATGGAACCCCCTCTTATGGGGCAGATAACAGGTCAGGCGCTGGTTCAGATGAAGGAAAGTTCTCACCTGCATTAAGAGGTATACCCTCTGGTGTCAAACATGTACTGAACTGAAAAGTTCTCTTTTGGGTAAATGTTGCCCAAACAACTGGCCAAGAATTCCCTTTGGCAAAGTGTGGGACAGTATAAACAGTGTCGTTCACATACCCTTCTACAGATCCACTTCTCTCTTTCCTACAGAGCAATGAACTCCCCCATATAGCACCCACACCATCAGTCTGCTTTATAGAGCCCATCCTGTAACCCTAACTTGTATCTCTGTCCTTCTATATTCCTACTCTTCTTTTTCATTTCACTTGCTTTTTTCTCAACAAATTTCCAAACATAACTCTCTTTTTCCTTTCAAAATGTATTTTGGTGGACCATTAAATGCACCATTCAAATAATCATCAATTAGAAAACTAATTCCCTTTTCCTCTATGTTATATATAGATGTCTTATCTTCAAAAAATGTCAAGACATGAAACAAATAAGTGTGTTCTTTCCAAGACAGCAAATATAAGAAAATAACATAAAATAGTTGTTTATATATTAAAGCTGATGGAAAGTTCATAATTCAGTACTGATAGTTTTACCTGAGGTTATTCGTGCATGTTGAGTTTCCTTTGAGCACCTGTCACTGAAATACTCACCTATGTATAAAAACTCAGGACTGACCATGCATAACTTACATTCTATTCCAAATAACAAAACTCAGTATGTATCAATACAGAAACCTCACTTAAGTCTTTAAGACTTTCAAAAGCACCCAGATTGTGGGGGGCTGGATTGCCCCCCGGGAGCCAATCAGGAGGAGGATGAGTGCCGACGACTGGAAACTGGGCCCCTCTGGGCCCCTCCTCATCCGGGGACCCCTTCCCTCCTAACCGGGGAAAACAAGTCAACCACACACAGCTGATGGCAGCCCAGAATCCCTTTATTATCAAGGCACACAGGTTTTTATATATGGAGGAGGGGAGACAGCCAAGGAATCAATAATCCTTCTAAGGGAGTTACCAGGGGTTATGCAGATTTTGAGTATAAAGAAACAACTAGGTAGGGAACAGCCTGTGGTTACCACATTCCAACCCATCCTAACTCTTTGCATAAGAATTAGGAAGCCTAGCAAAGGACGACCTAGCAGCCCTTCCTGAAGGAACTTATGGAAATAGTAACAAGATTGCTCTAGGGCAGCTGTTGAAATGGAGTGAAGGGCAGACCCAACAATTCCCCCTATTTATTTTATTTGAAAGCATCCAGGATCTGTCTTAGGTTGTGGAATGCGATAACCCTCTTTACCCGTCATGGGGATGGGCAACAGCATGTTTGCTTCCCTGGCTTAGGTCAGCAAGGCATCCATTCCATCATACCCGTCATTGATTCAAGGACTCATGTCTCCTTTAACATATGAAATCATACTTGGGGGGGGTCTTGCCTTTGCTGCTGTGCCATCAGGATATTGTATGATTTTTAGTCTGTTGCTGCTGCCATCAGCTGTAAGAGCGATAAATGAGGAAAATTATATCTGAACATAACACTCCAATCTAGGTGCCAATGCCAGATCAATTTTTTAAGGGCTTTTGATATCCTGGTAACAAGCCAAATAAAGACATAGGTGGAACTCCACTCTCAATTAGAGCCTTAATTTCTCTAATTAACAAAGTGGTTAAATTTTTAAACTTGTTGTTCCAAGGGCCTCTCACCATCTCACTTAGATGAAATATAGACTAGACAAATTGTGCATAGTATAAGAAACAGGTGTTACACAAATATCTTTGAACAATGGGGAACAATACATGTGAAATATCATAACAGCATTATGTCCACTTGCAAATGTTCATTAATTTGCTATTGAGTCCTCAGGGCAGTCGCAGTTTGGCTGAACAATCTATTTACCGCTGTCCCTGTGTCCACTGAATGGTGCGTAGCCAGTCCCGCGGCCGCAGCAGCTGCAGTTGTAGCCACAATGGCTGTCACAATAGCCGCTGTGAATCCAAAATCCCTTCAGGTTTGATAGAGCTGAATGTTCTGGGCATTCACCTTTACTTTCACTGGAACAGGAATTGTTGTGGGGACACAGAGGAGGGAGGAGTCAGGAAATCCCTTTTAGCAGGAACAAAGCTCAGTAGGATTTTGTGTCATTTTGATGTCCCATCAGAAGCAGAAAGCTGACACACAAGTCGTTCCGGAATCTTTTGGGGACCATTATTTTTCTGTGGAAAAACACAAATACTACCTCTACCCCAGATTAAGACCAGATCAGGTCCATATCATTGGTTATCAATGGGATCTTTTTACATGACTTGTGCATAGGGTCGGCCACTGGGATGCCAATGGCATTTGGCTGCTGGTATTATTGTTAACATCCAAAGTTTAAAAATTAAGAATAAAAGGATATGATTAAATAGGTCTCATGGGGCAGTATATTCCCCCTTTTTGTTTTTAAGTAGATTATTTTTGATGGTGAGATGTGCATGATCCATAATGCCTTGACCCTTTTTTAAAATCCATATTTTGATTTAATCTTTATGAAATTTTTAATGTTTTTATAATTACTTTAAATCTTTTGTACATTTTACATATAGAATTACAGCTGTTAGAATTTTAGTTTTTAATAACCTTTTTTTTGGTGAAGACCCAGATTAAAGCAATTTTAAATTATCTTTTTAGTTTTTAATCTATAAAGGCACATTTAATAAACTCAAATGAATATTACATGCAAATACTTTTGAAGTGGCACTAACCTTAATTGGGTACTACGTTAATTGACAACTAATACTTTAGTTCACAATCCTGTGAGTGCAAACACTCTAAATTATAAGAATCAAGAAAAAAAACATCTACTGGGCATCAGGACGTGGAAAGGAGAATTGTTAAATTGGTTTAAAGAGTTTCAGAAATTTTTAAAATCATTATTTTGCTAAATGGTGAGACTGAGCATCAATTTACTTTTTTTCTGTAATCAAAAAATATTAAATACATTTGCCTTTTTCTCTTCTTCCCTTCCCACACATTTTCCATTTATTGAAAATGTAGAAGTCAAAGAACTCCCATTAATATTGCTCTAAGCACTGGATAATTTTTTGGGCCAATTTTGTTCATGAGGGAGATAAAATACTCAAGGCAGTGGCACAAGTTCTAGTTAGTGTATAAAAGCTGGGAGAGTTTCTCGTTATTTCAAAATAGCTGGTGTTTACTCTTTCTCAATTCCAGACTGATTCAAACATGTATAAATTAGGAAGTTCCCATAGGGAGAGCACTGGTCTCAACTGAATAGAACAGTGTCCTAATTCTTTGTATTTTTATAGGCCAGCTGTAGGATGGCAGGCTCCCTGAGTCTGAATATACTATAGGAAACAATCTACTAAAGAAAAAACTTCTTGACCAGATTGCAAGCTGACAATTCTATTTGTTTTAGTCCAGGACAAAAAGCCCATGATCCAAATCATCTCTCCTGTCTCTTTTTCTCTAAGTAAGTACAGATGGCCTTCCATGTCTGAGTTCTGTATTCACAGATTCAATCAAACAGGGATCAAAAATATTTTTTAAAAATCATGTGTATATTGAGCATAGACAGTCTTTTTTCCTTATCATTATTTCCTAAATAATACAGTTTGACAAATATTCATATAGCATTTACATTGTATTAAGCATTATCAGTAATCTGGAAATGAATTAAAGGAGGTAGAGTATGTCTGTGTAGGTTATAGGCAAATACTATGTCAATTTACATGGGGACTTGAGCATACACAGATTTTGGTATCTGAGGAAGGTTCTCAAACTAATCTCCCATGGAGAGTGGGGAACAACAGTAGTTCATTTTTTTTTAAATTTCAGAACACATTGGACACAAAAAAATCATAGAATAGAGAAAATTTAAAAAGCGGTCAAACGTTTATGTGTCATAAGGACAGCCCATTTTGTTTATATGTATATCTCCAAAATTCTGGGGGACAAAAGGAAACTTTTTTACTGATGTCTGTTTCCTCGAATTCTGCAAATCCTCAGAAAAGAGTGTAAGAGTTGGAAGTAAATAATCTGAATCTAGTCCTACCCATAAATAAAATTTAATTGTGAACAATCAATTGAAATGTGAATTTTAGTTTCTTAAATTATTATTGTATAATGCTATTAATGTGGTCATTTCATGATAGGTAACAGCAGGGTCCTCCTCAGAGCTTAAAGATGAACTTACTCTCTGAGAACTTTACAAGGAAGTAGCTGTTTTAGTTAGTTATTTTATTGTTGTAACCCAAGGACCATACAAGAGCGATTTTAGGAGGAAAAGTTTATTTGAGGCCTCGGCTTCACCATTTCAGAGATCTTAGTCCAAAGACAGCTGGCTCCATTCCTCAGTGCTCCAGGTGAGGCTAAACATCATGGTGGAAGGCATGGCTCCTTGGAGCAGAGAGAGAAACTCCACTCCACATACAAAATGAATACCCAAAGGCACGTCCCCTCCAGCCACACCCTACCAGCATACAGTGACCAGTTAATCCCTGTCGGGGGATTGACTCACTGATTGGATTAAGGCTCTTATAACCCAATCTTTTCACCTCAGCCTTCACATTGTTGCACAAGAACATTTCATCCAAACCATAATAGC
This sequence comes from Aplodontia rufa, assembly GCA_004027875.1. NCBI lineage: Eukaryota > Metazoa > Chordata > Mammalia > Rodentia > Aplodontiidae > Aplodontia > Aplodontia rufa. Next base: position 53,906 of record PVKS010007469.1, on the reverse strand, counting down.
AGCAAAAGCCAGACTCAAAGAATAATTAAATGGTAGATTATAAAGAACACACCAAATAGTTCATTAATTCTTATGCAAAATAGTAATATATCATCTTTCCATTTTATTTAATTTATTTCTGTTTTAATTTTATAAGTTCTTTTGTTTAATTTTGGATACAGCTGTTCTTGTTTTTCTAATGCCTTGAGATACAGTGATAGATTATTTATTTGAGCTCTTTCTGCTTTTTTTCAAATGTATGCATTAATTGCTACAAACTTCCCTCTCCATTCTGCTTTTGCTGTATCATGAAGGTTTTGATATGTAGTGATTCCATCCACATATATTGAAAGAAATTTAAAAATGTCTTTCTTCATATCTTCCTTGATCTCTCACGTGCTCCAAATTAACTTAATTTGCATGTGTTGGTATAGTTTCCAGAGTGTTTCTTATTATTTATTTCTAGGCTTATTGTATTGTGGTTAGAAAAGATATTGAATATAATTTTAAATGTTGTTAAGTTTCTTAAGACTTGTTTTGCGTCCTGTCATATGATCTCTCCTAGATAATGTTCCACGTGATGATGAGAAAAATGTCCATTGCTGAAAGAGGGGTGTTAAAGTTCCCCACTTTACTAGAGTCTATCTCTTCCTTTAAGTCTTTTAATATTTGCTTCATGTATTTATGTGCTCCAATATTGAGTGCATAAATATTTAAATAATTATTTCATTTTGTTGAATTGACCCTTTGACCATTATCTAATGACCTCCCTATATCTTTTTATTGCTTTTTATGTTAGTTATCATTTCATCACTGTCACCAAAATAGATGAGGAAATGTTTATTTGGGGTTCTTGTTTTCACTGGTCTCAGTCCATGGTTAGTTGGCTCTTGCTTTGGACCTGTGATGAGGCAGAACTTCATCACAGAAAGGCATGGTGGAGAAAAGCTACTCAGCTCAGGGTAGTCAGAGAGCAGGCCTGGGATATGTGTGTGGGAGGGGACAAGGACAGACAGTTCTCAACACCATGTTCCCTATGACCTACTCCTCCAGCAATGTTCCACCTGCCTATTGTTTTCACCAAAATTATTGATCCATTCAAATAGATTAATTCACTGATGAGATTGGAGCCCTCATTTCTTTTTTAAGAGAGAGAGGGACAGTGAGAGAGAGAGAGAGGGAATTAGTTTTTTGTGTGGCTTTCATTGCTCTGACACTTCATTGTGTAGGTGGTTCTTGGGTTCAAATTCATGTCCTTTGCATGCCAGGCAAGTGTTATAACCACTGAGCCACAACTCCAGCTCCAAGATCAGGACATTCTTAAGTCTAGCTTTTTCACCTTTGAACATTGGTGCATTGGCTAACACATGAGATTCTGAGGACATTTCAGATTCAAACCATAACACTTTTAATTTAAAGTCTGTGTTATCTGATAAAACCATGCCTACTCCTGGTTTCTGGTTGTTGGTTGGTTTGTTTCATTGGATTTATTTGCCTAGAATATCTTATTCCCTTGCTTCACTTTCAATCTACATGTGTCCTTAAAGATGAGGTGCTTGTTGTAAGCAACATATGGTTGGGTCTTTAAAAAAATTATGCTCAGTTACTCTATTCCTTTTAATTGGCAGATTTGATCCATTTTACATTCAAAGTACATATAGCTAGGTAAGGTCTTATTAAAAGCCATTTTTGGGGTTTTTTCTTCATTGTATTGTAGTTCCCTTATTTTTTCTCAAGTATATTCTATCTTCATAGTTATGCAATTTACTCTATATTATAATTTGAGTCTTTCCTAATTATTTTTTTACTTTTCTATAATAGATTTTTGATTTGTGGTTACCATGAGGCTTACAAAAAATATTTTGATTATAGCAAGCTATTTTGAAATCTTAGGAATTTAACATGATCATAGAGATTAAAAAAGAGAAAAATATACATACATACTGGTTTATTTTGGGGTAGCTTCTCTTACTTGATTCCTCATAGTACCTGAATATCTTGATGCTCAAAAATTTTTGTCCACTCTCATCACCATCCTATGCAATAACCCTTAGAAAGTATGACAGTTTAAGACATCAGTAGTGCATTGGTATTATTATGTCAATAGAATATGTGGTGAGGCAGAACAAAAGAATGTATAATAGAAAATAAGGGGAGAGAGTGATGAACGGTTTTTGCAAAAGCCCTAAAAAGAACATCCTCAATGTCTTAAAGGCATCAGACTATTAGAGCCAAACTCATTTGGCAACCATCCTATGAAACTCTGGTTGTATGTTCACTACATAAAATTTTTAATTACAATTTTTTTCATGTAGATCATTTCTTACACAGTGGTAGCTGTAAAAATCAGAAATGCGGGTGTTCACAAAGGAGTCAGATCTAAAAGCAGCTAAGCAAAGCCTTTTTATTGGGATCGGCGGCTCTTGGGCGAGGTTCACCAGCCTGCCAGGTGAGGGAGGGCAGGGAAAGTGGCAGGCAGCCCCAGCTGTGCAGTGACTTTATAGTCTGGAGTGGGCAGAGGAAGTTTGGGGGTCTCATCCCTCAGGGATTGGCTGGTGACTTCATCAATCATCGGGATTGCAAGATGCCATTGTAGCCTGTCTGCCAGTATCTGATTGGTTGCTCTTTTCACACACACAGGATGCCTGATGCCCTGCCCCCACCCAGCCACTTGAGGGCTTGGGCTACCTGATGCCCTGTCCCCAGCCACCTGGAATCCACCTAACATCCCAACCTTTTTGGTGATCTAGGGCATTGATTTCCATCTGGCTACTTCCTACTGTTTATGGGTGTTGTGGGGGAGGGGAAGGTTTGGGTGCTGGTTTGTTGGTAGGGAGGCGACTATAAGGGTTCAAGAGCATTTGGTTGTATGTTATTCCAGTAACCTTGCTCATGTGGTTTCTGGTGAACCCGAGGAGACAGAACAGTCATTAAAATGAGTCTTGTAAGTAATATGGGAATAAAGATGGCGGATCAGCCAGGTGACAAGAATGGAGTTTAGACATCCTGGCCAAGGGTCATCTGACTGTTGCTGTGTAAGCCTCTCATTCAGATGCCTGAGAGTTCTGATGTTTTTTCTCAACTAGCTCAGTTTCATTGATGTAGTAGCAGCATTCCTCTTTTAGGAATAGACATGTTCCCCTTTGACTGCTGTCAGGAGATCTAGTGCTTGGTGGTTCTGCAAGAAAACTTGGGCAATTTATGTTATTTGTCTTTGTAGGGAGGCCAGGGAGGCAGCAGATGACTCCACTGCCTATTGGAGTTGCTGATCTAGCCTCTGGGTGGAAGTGACTATAAACCAAGTTCTCCTGCCCCAAACCCAGAGGCAGCAAGTGAGGAGGCTAGGGAGAGTCCAATAGGAAAATGGCCCATTTCATCCTAGAGAGGGGATTCTGAGCAAACCAGATTAATTCAGCTTCACTATATAGTGTCAGCTGAGGAACAAAAGCTGGCAGAGGGGTCACACAGAAAGCAAAGGGCATATTGGAACTGAATTTTTTTTCAGGGTGCCATTACACCAGGAAAAGAATCCTGGAGTATCAAACACTGATGAAGACACCTGTACAGTTTAGTTGCAAGGTATCAAGTTCCTGTAACAGTAAGAAAAGTTCTTTGAAGAGTTGTGAAATAGGGGAACTCCCTCTAAATGTGGTATTTAGCTTTTAAAATGGCTTATATATCTTTGGGCTGTAGTCCCCTGTGATTCTGTAAAACAGTTCACTCTTTAGTGTTAACTTCTGTCTGGTAGAGTTATTTCCTTTGGCTTTATAATCTACCAGTTTTATTTACCTTTGAGAGAACTAATAAGCATGCATCTCAAGTAATATTTTAAAAAGAGCCATTACCTTTGTTGCTAAATGTCCATGTAGAATTGAGCTTTGGTTATACTCTCCTGCCAGGTGTTTAAGACCAACTTGATCAAAACTGATCTTGTTCGTATCTATTGCTACAAATCAGCTGAGATTGTCAGGGTCATTCATGAGGAACTTGTGGAAAGCCTTTTGGCTCTTCTACCAGTTGTGCCATCTGCCAGGATAGATAAGGGTCTTGCTGACCACATGTGGCTTCACTTGGAAGCCTCAGGGACATCTCCATTCCCAATGACCTTCACGTCTTTGCAGCATGCATACTAGGTGGCTTTCTATTCTTTAGGATCCCCTGATTCCCCTGATTGGGAATCAGAATCCCCTGACTGGGAATCATGTTACCCCAGAGTTGCCAAGCCTGCAGAGAAGTGCCATTGTGCCCTGAGTTTTGCTGACCAAACAGGGTAAGAATCAAAATATTGACTATTTCCTTAACCCTTTAACTAGCTTAACTTTGGTAATCTGGTTTTAGTATTAAACATCAGTCTTAAGGTGGGAATACTATGTTACAGTTTTATAGTTACCCCTTTTGTTTAATAACAGTAGAAGTCAACATTAGATCTGATCTGTCCAGTAGACGATGATGTGTCTTAATTTAGGTTTTTCTGTTAGTAATGCTTCTGCAAAACTCTAATAAGCTACAGTTTTAGATATAGAGGGAATGAGGAGGGAGGGTTTGGAGGGGAGGAGCAGCCATAACTGTAAGCAGAGGGACTGTAGCTGCAGGAGGGAAGGAGGAAGAGAACTGACGTAAGTAAGTGGGGGGAGCAGGAGCACAAATTCTAAAAGGCCTGAACATGTGGCATCTCTGACCATTTCCCTGTCCAGTGATAGTAATAGTGAGGGTTTGAAAGTCAAGTGTCCCAAAGTGTCAAGTAAAAGACCAGCCACTTATGGTGGAAATCTTGAGAGATTTGGGTGGGCTGAGGCTGTGTCATCTCCTCAGTCTATGGGGGCATGGAATGGAATGGGGGGGTCTATGGCACTCACAACTTATGGACAGACCCCTGTGAAGGAATTAGCATTTCCCATGGTCTTTCAGTATTACTTGGGGGCAAATAGAAAAAGGAACAGGTGTCGGGGGGGTCGGGGGACTGTGGAGCGTGCGACTTCCAACAGACTCCCATGATGGACAGTGTAACTGGAAGACCAAGGTAAACGCCAGGGAACTTACCCAACTTCTGTCGGCCCAGATGAAGGGAAACAAAGCAGTGCAGGAGCTTCCTGGTTTGTCTGTGGGAGAGGATGGACCTCAACTCCAGTGAGGGAGGTCTGAAAAACCCTCCCAGGTTTCGGCACCAAATGTAAAAATCAGGAACGTGGGTGTTGGGCACCAAATGTTCAGGCACCCAAAATTCAAAAAGGAGTCAGATCTAAAAGTGACTGAGCAAAGCCTTTTTATTGGGGTTTGCAGTTCTAGGGCCAGATTCACTGGCCCACCAGAGTGAGGGCAGGCAGGGGAAGTAGCCAGGGGCTGGCTGGGCAGAGACTTTATGTCTAGGGTGGGCAGGGGAAGTTTGGAGTCCTTGTCATTCTGGGATTGGCTGATGACACCATCCATCATTGGGAGGTTGAGAAAGGCCTTTGGGGTTAATCTGCCAGCATCTGCCAGCTGCTTGATGCCCTGCCCCCAGCCGCCTGAGTTTGACCTAACAGTAGCACTGAACAATCTAGGCTTTTTGGCAGTTTCATTTCATATAGTAATTTCATGATTTGGATTTCAAAATAATCATTTTGATGTTTTGCTTTTGGTTAGGATGAGAAAAACCGGAGCAATCTTCACATTTGGGTGTACTAAATTCAAAGAAGCTGAATTTGGAACTACTCCTCTTAGGACCAAATAGATACAATAGTATGTTATCCTAGTCATAATATGGCACATCACATCAGTATCATGGTTTTCAAAATATAACAGCTATTGCCTCATCACGATTTTCTTCTTAATTAAGAAAAAACTGGTTTACATAAATAAAGATTTGGCAGTTTTCAGAAATAAAATAGAAAACTCTGGCATGTCCTTTGAAGAGCTTCCCCCAGGTGATAGCATCTTGGCAAACTGTAACATAATATTAAATGGGATACTATCATAGGTACACTCAAGGTGCAAAATAATTCCATTACTACAACAAAAGTCCCTCCCTTTACTCTTTAATCTCTTAATCCTTCCTAAGTACTAATCTGTTCTCCTTTTCCATAATTTTGTAATTTAGAAAATATTTCATAAATGGAGTCACAATGTGATCTGTGACATCTGTTGACACTCAAGGAAGGTGGACTTCATCATTTTTAGTTAGATGGAAGTTTTGGCTTCCATTCCCATCTCGCTGGCTGAGCTGGGTAGTTCTGCCTCATCAGTGCTCCTCTCTGGGCCTTCACTAGTACCTTGGAGGGTGGGGTGGTGTGTCTGGTCATTACCTGCTGTGGTGAAATTATTGACTCCACATTGGGCCTCCTCTGATCTTCCAACAGAGGAATTGAGGGGTGATGCCTTGTATACTAAATAGGGGTGGAAGTCCAGATTTGCCTTATGGTCTGTACTGACAACACAGGGGCTAGAAGGGCTTTATCCAGTGGGGATGAAACTCCTTGGTCCCCATTCAACTCTCTCTAGGGAGTCTTGGCTCTTCCACTTCGCATTTCCTGGTGTGAGTGTGGGTGGGGTCACAGTTTTATCTTTCCTGTTTTGTTGTAGCATTTATTATTATCAGTTTTATATTTGTTAATCTGTCCCTTTCCTGTAGCAAGCTTTCTCAGGGCTCCCCACCTCTCCATTAACATTTCTATGCTTCCAGCTTCTTCAGCTTCCATTTGGGAGAAAAGAGGCAAAAGGGAAACATAGGGAACTCAACACCAAGTTGTTCCTTAGGTTCCAAGGTTCCAAGCCAATCTGCTTCTTCTTTCTACCTTTAATAGCTTTCTTAAAAAAGAAGAAATGAATGTTTATACATAATGATGGAGATTTTGTTGCTGCATCAAGCTTGATAGTTTTATAAATTTGTGAAAATCCCTAACATAATTCTCCAGTCCAGAGTAAGGCATCAGTGTGGATGACTAAAGTTAATATTTGGATTTACCTAAATCCTACAACTATATGTTTTGATATTCTTCCAGGCACAATTCAATACCTACAATTGAATAAAGACTTCTCCAAATACCCAATCACTATGATTTATTTCTTCTCAAACTCACAAGCACCCACTAGGATTTGCTTCTTGTCAAACTCACAATATATTTGCTTAGCAAAATTTGTGCCATGAGATATAACATGCCATATTATTTGCTGTGTTTTATCAAGCAAGTTACTTAACCTTCCTCATGTACTTTATTTGTAAAATATTGATGATAATAATAACTAATAAGTATCAGGGAGAGGACTCTACACCTCTACCAGTCTATACTTTCCTTATTGTAAAGCTTACTGAAGAATAGACTAGATCCAAAGTAGATCAGAGTCCTTAGTGAACAGCTGATTTAGTATACCAATGGTTAGTTTCAGAATGTGCATCTTTTTTTTTTTTGAGGCTACTGATGTTACTGATGTTAATTACATATGACAGTGAAGTTCTGTGCTTATCATACCCTCAGAGAGAGAACAGCATGGTGACTAACATGACAGATTTTGGAGCTGTGGTTCACATATTAAGATGTCCATATTCTAATTTCAGGAACCTGTAATGTGCTAATTAACATAATAAATGGGTCTTTATAGATGTGGTTATATTAAGAGCCTTGAGTTGGAGAGATAATTTTGGATTACCTAGGTGAGTTCACTCTAATGATAAAGATCTTCAGAAGTCAAAGAATCAGGCAGAGATTCAGAGGCAAAGATTGCAAATGCTGAGTGCTAAATTTGAAGATAGAAAAGGAGGCCATAAGTCAAGGAATGTAGGCAGACCTATTAGTACCTGGTGAGGACAAGGAGATGTATTCTTCCCTAGAGCCTCTGGAAAGAAGTTGGCCTTGCCAACACTTGATTTTAGCCCAGCAAGACCCATTTTGTACTTCTTAAGTCCAGAATGCAAGAAAATAGATTTGTTGTTTTAGGTCTTCACATTGGTGGTAATTTGTTATAGCCACAATAACACCAGAACCAAATGTTCCTGATATGTGTTTTTAATTATCTGACCTTTAATAAAGATTTAGTTTCTTACCTCATCCACTTCATCTTTTGAAAAAAGTCATAAGCATAGCTCCTCCTTCATAGAAAAGAAGTAATGCAAATAAAGCTGTTAAAACAAAATTAGGTGAATGGTAAACCATCAGTAAGTGTTAACTGTTAGTAGTACAATAGTATTCATAACACAATGGATATCTTTGAAAATACGAGTACTTCACAAAAATATCATTATCTGCATAGTCACCTGCATCCTGGTTTTCTTTCTCGTTTACTTTCTTTTTCTTTACTCAATTTATGTATATCATAAAGAATCAAGACAGTGATGAATACAGAATGTAGGATAGTGGTTATATTATATCCAAGGAGGAAGCAAGATATTAACATGTAGGAAAATCATAAAGAAAGTTTTGAATAATGTATGAATGTTTCAGGTCTTAAATTGGGTAATGAGTTCAAGGGTGTTTATTTTTATGCTTAGTAACTTACAGGTGCAATTCATATATATTCCCTTTGTTTCAAAAGCTAAAAAATGTATTTTTTCTAAAGGCTACAAATAAAACCTGAATAACTTCTCATATCCTTACTTACTATAATTCAGTCAAGATAGCTGTATTATACTGTGGTAACAAAGGACTCCAAAACCCCAGTGTCTCATCTAAACAGAGGCTGCTTCTCACTCAAGCTGTACGTTCACCAAAATATCAATGGGCCACTTTGCTCATTTCAGTTCTTCACATCCCCAGACTGACCAAGGCTTCATTTCGTCAAGTGGATTTGATTCAGTAAAGCTGTGGAAAAGGGAAGAAAGGAAAATTGTGCAGGCTCTGTGAAGTGATATATGTTACTTCTGTACATGTTTCATTGGCCAAAGAAAAATCACATGGCCACAATAATATCAAAGGGGGCACTAATATGTAATTGTTGCATGTGATTACAAGATAAACAACTACAAATATTTCTTGAAGAGTATTAGCAATTTTCATGGTCCCATTTTTATGGGCACTAGATATTTGGAACTTTGTCCCATTATATCCTGACTCAAATGTAGATTTCTAATACACACTTATTGTGAATATTTATTTCAAAATATGTAGGGCAGCTACAGCAAGTCTTGTGAAATTCAAATAACAGTACTGGTGTATTAAAATATTACTATTTGTAATATTTCATTATATAGAACTTGGAAAATAGACATATGAAAATTTTAGGATTAAGTATTACCTGGTAGAATAGATGTGTAAGTTGATATGAGTGTGAAAAAGCTTAATTAGAGTATAATGACAATGTGATTACATACCATTTATGCCCATGAGCCTGTATTTTAAATTATCTTCAATTAAATATGTACATGGGAGTAGAATTTAAATCACTAACATACTATATCATAGGACAAAGATCCACAATTTTCAAAATTTTATAATTTAAAAATGATTCACGCTTTCCTTCCTTCAATAAAGAGTGAACAACAATTTTAAAAGAAGCCTATTTATAATAATATGGAATAGAATGCATCTATCTGCGAGCTTAGCCTGATAAATTTCTATTGCTATAGACCCAACTGCAGAGATTCCCTCCCATCTCTGATTTTCCTACTGACAGCTCTCCATGTACTTTGAAACATCATAATACTAAACTCTGAAAGCCAAAAAGGGTCCTCCTTGCTGGTGTTCTTCCGAAATATAACAGAGAATTCTTAGTAAGTTGTATAATAATTTGCTATAAGGAGCAGAGGAAACGGTGAAAACAAAAAGCTGGGAAAAGCTACTAAAAATGTGTAAAATAACAGCAATCAGTGTTGAAGATGGAAAGGAGAAACAATATTGAAAGGAATTTACAGTAGCCCTTTCACTCCATACTCCTTTCCCCTGTCTCTCTCCACTATGGCAGTGGAGAGATTTTTGAGTCACCATCTTAATTTTCTGGAAAATGCTCTCTGCTTGAAACACATTTTAGAAAGCATGATATAGCTCTCATCTATATTGTCTTGATTTCATGTTACTGCTTTGCTTCAAGATAATCTCTGATTGCTTTATTCATTATAATTCTTTTCACTGGCACAGTATCTGAATTATGAAAGAACTATGTAACATTTAAGAACATTTAAGAACTCTGAAACAACTATTCTGATTTTCGTGTATTCTCATGTAGACTTTGTCCAATGTAGACCTATTTTTATAGCTGTAATTCCAGCACACCATTTCACTTACTGTGTTTTCTTGATGCTATTTCCTAAACATATTTTTGCATTGCTCCACACATATTTCATAGGTATTTTAATGGCTGCATAAAGTTTCATTGGGTTGATATTCTATATCATTCTCCAGTTTAGAATTTTTGATTGCTTAAAGCATGTTTCTCCCTATTGTGTGTGTCAGACAGAAGTGGACATTTTGTGTTTTGTTAACTTTTTCCTCAATATTTCTATTGAGGAAATTATTATCTTTCTAATCTTGTTTAACATAAAATTGCAGGGGAACAAGAGTTTGGTTGGAAAAAAACATATATTTATATATACACACATACTTACTACACAAAAACCTTCTTACATAAAACAAGTTTTCTTAGTCCTAGACTTGCATTAGTTTCCCTCATCCTGTTTGATAAACTGAAGTATATTGTGTTAACTATTATTATCCAGTATGCTTAACTTTATTAAAGAATAAGGAAATTTTAAATATAGAGCAGGCACTTGATACACACAGGAATTATTAACAGATTAGAAGCAAAGTTTGATTTACCTCATCCTTACATTTTTGTATTAGAGCCTCCTGCTTCCTAGTTCTGGACTACAACCAATCAGATTATTGTTTTAAAGGCTACAACTTAAAACTATTAATGGACATGATTTGTATTTAGGGGTATATATACCATAGCTAGATGTATGTACGCAACTGTTTGCAAGTATCTTAGCCAATGTCTTTTTAGTTTATTCTTATTCTTCTAAACTATGAAACTATGGTGGATTTATTTGGTATATTTGAATGAATTCTTGATTTGTGTATTGTTATGATTTGGATGTGAGGTCTCCCCCAAAAAGTTCATTTGACAACGCAGGAATGTTCAGAGGTAAACTGATTGGATTATGAAAGCTACAGCATAATAGGTGGATTAATTCACTAGATAGATTAATAATTTGAACAGGTTACTTGGTGGTAACTGCAGGCAGATAGGTCACTGACAGCATGCCCTTGAGAATTACATTTTGTCCCTGGCTGCTGCCTGCTGGCTCTCCATCTCTGCTCTGTCTCTGTGTGTGTCTCTCTCTGTCTCTCCCTATCTTTCTATCTCTCTCTGTCTCTCCTTCCTGACTGTTATAAACTGGGGAGATTTCCTCACCATAACCTTCCATCATGATGTTTTTCTTCCTCTCCTCAGGTCTAAAGCAATGGAATTGGCCAATGATGGACTGAACCTCTGAAACTGGGATCCCAAAATAAACTTTTCCTCCTCTACGTTGTTCTTCTCAGGTATTGTAGTCATAATGAAGAAAAGATGCCTAACCGATGTATAAGTCTTTTTTTTTAAAGAGAGAGGGAATGTGAGAGATAGAATAAATTTTATTCAGATTTTTATGCTTCTACAACACTTCATTGTGTACCTGGTGCCAAGGTTTGAACCCGCATCCTCGCGCTTACCAGGCAAGTGCCGAAACCACTGAGCCACCGCTTCAGCCCTGTTTAAATCTTTTTTAAAATTATGACCAATATCTAAACATATACAAACTTGAGTGATCTTATACAAACCATATCTTCTTATGCACAGAAAAATCAGTCTTCTGCATGCTCAGGAGAAAACCACATATTTAACACAAGGTAATTAAGAAGCATATGCTTTCTAGAAACTTGGTTCCACCCGTAGACATCCCACATAAAACCATAAAATATAAGATGATACGGAAGTAATTAAGAGGGTCACAGGCTCAAGCACCTTCAGAGTCTTTTAAGTAATTTAAAAAATTATAAAGCTGGTATATAAGATCATGTGGAGTAGTGGGATTTATCAGTCACTGTAAAAACATAGCACACCTAAATCATTTATAATCAAAATGTCTTAATGTTCAAGCCAATCAAAACTAATTTGAGGGCAGAACTAGATGTACAAACAGGCAATGGATACATAATCTTTAAATTACATATTATGTAATAAATATGGTAAGCACTGCTAGTAAAATATGAACTGGAGGGGTCAACAAGGCATTTCAAGAGAAGCAGGAGTTAAACTGGATCCTGCTGAAGGATGGAATCTAAATAAAATCTAAATATTTCATCTAAATAGGTGAAAAATAAATAAAATTTGTTCTCTCTTTCTCTCTCTGTCTCTTTCTCTAAACAAAATACATTTAATTTCATTCAGGTCTTCAAGTGATTAATGAGACCCATGAACATTAGTGAGGGCAATCTGCCTTATTCATTCCACTAACTCACTTTTTAATCTCATCCAAAAAATCCTCAAACACACATTCAGAATGATGTTTGGCCACATGCCTGGGCACCCTATGGTTTGACTAAGCTGCCCCACAAAATTACTCATCACAACTATGTAACTTTCTATGAACCAGTTACTAGTGGGGCAGAAGAATGATGATTTGCTGAAAGTTGTGTTTGTAGTTGGTAAGATTTTCAATTCTATTTCTGAAGTAGAGAGATAGTTTTTAAATTTATTTTATCCAAGAAATTCTTTTAAATTGGAACAAGCCAGATATTTTGAGGAGAATCAATTTTCTACGGCAAAAATTTGGGGAGAAGTGTATCTTAGTACACTCAGGATGCTGTAACTAAATATTTGTTTGTTATAGTTCTGGGCACTATGAAGTCCAAGATCAAAGTGGTAGTAGATGAGGTATCTGGTGAGGATATTCTATCATCAATAATGCCTGTTGCCTGTGTCCCCTCAGGATGTTAGGCCAAACAAGTTCTCTAGGTTCTGTTACATAAGAGTACTAATCTGTTTCATGGCCACCCTCATAATCTAATCAGCTGGCCCCACCTCTGAATATCATTGTCTTAGGGATTAGAATTTCAATATATAAATTTCAGGGAAACACAAACATTCTGATCATAGCAAAGGAGTTAGTAATATTAATTTTAATTAGTAGAAATAATATAACTACACCATCCCATTTTAACTACATCTTTTAGAGCCTGAGATTTGATTTATAGTAGTTTATATTCACCACAAATGCCATATTCATAACTCACTTACACTCAGGAAAAGGAGTCACAATTAAAAGTCATTTCTGGACCATTTTCCTAAATAAAGACAAAGTTCACTTCCTAATCACCACCATTGACCCTCTCTTCTGAGTCTGATTATGACTCATTTAGCCTCAACTTGAATCCCAGTCAATCAAAGACTAATCTAATAAAATATATAAGCTAATGGCTTTTTCATTTTGGTGTGTTTGGATAATTTTGTTCATTTCTTCCCATTGCTTAAAACAAGGATCAATAAGCATGCCTGATGAGAGATGAATACTATATATGTTTTAAAATTAATCTGTATTATGAACTGAAATCAATTTCCATGCATGTATGAGTTCATCAGGATGAAACCCAACTACTATGTATAACTATAAAGCTCTAATAAAAATAAAATCAAGTAATCTGTGTTGATAACCTAGATTGTCTCAGACTGCATATTCACTCAACTTATCATTTCACCCTCAATACTGTGGAAAATGGAATGTCTAATATGCTTTAGTCCAGCATAGCAAGAATCACAGGGAGAAAGATAACACTGAACTCAATATGTCCTCACTGAAAACATTCCCACATATATTATTTCAAACTCTGAAAAGGAGGTATTGTATTTTTGGTTTTAGAAATAAGGCAGCTTGTGTGGATAAGGTAGGTAACTTCCCTGAGGATAGTCAGCTAATCAGTAGAATTATCTGGTTTTAAATTTAGAACACTATGATAGCAAAGCCTCTGTTCTTCTGAGCTCCAATTTCTATAAAGCCCTAGGAACTTCTTGAGCAGTAAAGCATAATTGAATATATTAAAATGGCTCTAACTGCTTGAAATCCCTTCAACTTCAGGTAATGTATGGATTTCCCTTGCCTTATAAATGAACATGGGTCATTTTACTAAAGTGGATAAATGGAGAGTCCCCAAACCTAAGACATGATACAAATACCAGATAGTAGATACCATTGAAAGGCACCATCAGTCCTCATTATCCACTGATTTTGTATTTGCTAATTCACCTCCTTGCAGAAATTTAGTTCCCAAATCAATACTTGAACACTTTTGTGGTTATTGACCACCATGCATATGCAGAGTGGTGAAGCATTTGAGTTTCCAATGTGCACATTCCCAGGTGAAAGTCCAGAGCGGCAATGTCCCATCTTCCTATTTCAGACCTTCACTTTAGACAAGTTTTTAAAAATGTATATTTTGCCATGATTCTTGCATTTTTGTAACTTCTGTTGTTGACTTAGCTGTTTAAAATGGGCCCCAAAGTGTAGTCATGAAGTGAAGTCTAATGATAACAGATACGAGAAGGCTTCAATATGGTTTACAGAGAAGATAACATAGGTTAGAAAAATTTCATTCAGGTATCAGTTATAGGGTTGGTTGCAAGTTTGATTATTTATTTATTTTTTTTTAATTTTTTTGGTTGTATTGGGGATTTAACACAGGACACTTTACCTCTGAGCTACATTCCAGCCTGTACTTTTTTATTTAGAGGCACAATCTTGTTAAGTTGTCCAGGCTTGCCTTAAACTTGCAATCCACCCAATTCAATGGGCACTACCACACCCAGCTGTGAGTTCAATTTTAATGAATCAACAATATAAAGTAAGATATCTAAGCAGAAAAACCCATCAAACAAAGTTAGATATCAATTGATTAAAGAAAGCATTGTACCTAGTAGCTCTCAGAAACCTCACTCTGAATTCTACCATTCAAACAATAATTTAAAATTCACTAAGTCAATATTAGCAATAGCTTTATAGATTATAACTATCAATAACTACCATGAACAATGAGAATCTACAGTGTCTTTCAATATGTTTCAAACTAAACATTCCATTTCTAGATCATCTGTTAGGGATCAGAGGAGGCTATATAGAAAATTGAAGCCCCAGAAATATTAGGACAAGATTTTGGGACAGTTGAATGTCCCCTCATGACTTTAGCTGCCAATGATTCTGTGCCATTGGTTGAGTTAGTACAGGGGTCACCAAATCATGAAAATAACTATAATCTTGCCCAACCCAACAATTGATCTGATTAAAGCTGGGGGATTTTCTGTGGAACTGAAACATTTCTGATGGGAAAAACCAAAGTAGGTTACCCTTTAGTACAAGAAATTCTTTGTGTGTACTTCTTAAGCTTTCTAATAATTTGTGGTTGATAAAATGTCAATGCTGTAGTTACTCAATAGAAGTTTACTGAGCACACCCTCAGTGCTTTTGGGGAATGTAGGGGAGACACAGGACTTTGTTTTTACATTCCAAGGAACACATGGTCTTGGGAGCTGAAATTTTCATCAAAACCATGATAGAAGGATGAGTTTTGATGGACAGACTGAGCAGAGTTCATAGAAGTCTTGCTAAGGTAGTTTGTGATTGGTGGGATTACAGTGTTACCTGGAGGGATAGGTATTATTTAAAAAGAGACAAACAACAGAAAGGACACAAGACTCAGAAAAGAAGGAGGAAGTTAATATCAAGTCACTTTTTTTCAGCACAGAAACAGCAGGAAGTAGCTAAGAAAAGGTTAATGGTGAGTCCCTTTGACTCAGAAAGGTAAGGTGCCCCATTACCATTCCTTACCCATTTTTGTCAAAGGGTTCTTACTGCCTGCTGGGCAAATGAATCAATTAGTTGCAAGTGTCAAAACTATAATTTCCTTTGGTTGATTCTAGAACCAGTAGAACAAAAAGCAAAGCACAAGATAAGTTCAATTCTTCAACTAACATTTCTCCGTAACTGTTCAGTATTTCTAAAGTGAATTTCCCATTCTTTCCCCAGTCTACTGTACTGAAATTTCTTCAGTCTGAAGAGCACCACAAATTCAGAACTGACTCATTAAGAGCTACTTCTTTGTTTATATATTTTTCCTTTATAATTGCCGGCTGGTGGGGGCCAAGATCCATTTAATTAGGCAAACAGGTTACAGACTACATTTTACTGAGGCTCCTTCCTTTTATGCAACCCTCCCCAATTGCACACAGGCTGACTTGCTGAATGAAACAGTCTCCATGTGTGCAGCTATATTTATTTCTTCTCCTCCACATTCTTTAGAACCACTCCTTCCCAGTCTCCTTTGCCCTCTTCTTCTCTTGCAGTTGACTTTTGTCATTTATGTGAACACAGAACACAATGTTATTCTTCTCCCAAGGGTCTCCTCTATTCTTAGATGAGGAGAGAAGCATCCGCCAGTTGTTGTCCCTTATCAATTTCCAAGCATAAGAACAAGTCTCCAACATTTCAGGAGAGTTCTCAAACCACAATTTTGTTTTAAATTTCTGTGTTGAAATTCATGTCCTGCTACTTACTATCTATAGGACTTTGAACAAGTCAGCAATAAGAAAAAAAAAAGAGCTATTTCAAAGAGTTGTTTTAAAATCACATAGATAATGTATATAAGCTATTCAGCATATATTACAGATGATGGATACTGAGTGAGTACATGTACTGTTATAAATAGCTGCAATTCTCTGATCATTCTGAATGTTTTTAGGAGGTGCGATGAGTAGGCAGGACCTAGATGTTTTATTATCTAGGAGATTTATAATTAGGGGGCCTGTCTTTACCCTGGGCCAAGCTGCTTGTACCAACCCCAACAGAGAAGGGAGGAACGAATGTTTTGAAAAGTTTAAAGCAACTGCCAAATGTAGGTGGAAAGCCTCAGCTATTCTCATCCTTACAAATATCTCCTTTATGATCTACTGCCCAGCATTTCTTTCTCAGCTTCCTTCTCCCCATCTAGGCTGGAGCAGTAATAAGTAAGATTTGAAAGCTCAAATGTGAAGGAGCAAAGCTCCCAGTATGGTGGAATTTAATAATGCAGCAAGTTCTTTTTGAATAGAAAATAACTCTTAAAAGATTTCTTTTCATGTAATTCCAGGCTCAGTTCAGCAAGATCCTCTTACAATCTCTTGAATTTATGCCTTGCTTCTCCTTGCAGGCTCCCTGGGCTTGTGCTATATGGGCTCTCACAGCACGGCTGAGAGAATAGAGTCCTCCATCTGCTCACAGCATAAATAGCCAGGAGACAACCTGAAGAGCATGGGGAATAAATATAATAATAATAATAATAATAATAACCCTTACTTATTAGACCTTTTCTAATCACTTCATTTATTTAATATATTGGGCCCAATACTATACCTCATCTAATTAATATTATCCCCATCTAACGCTGCATCACTGTGAAGAATATATTATTATCTTTCTTGTTTTATAAATGGGGAAACTGAGGCTTATGAATTACCAACCTGCTCATTGCCTTGCGGTTGATAAATGGGGGAGCAGGATTGAATCATTTAAAATTAAAGGCATCCTCTACTCTCCCAACTTGTGCAAGTAAAAAGAGCCTCTTAAATAGGTCTCCAGCACCAGAAAATCTTGTGTTTCTTATAGCTTCAGTCATATTTCCAGTTGCCAAAGAAAGTAACTACACTGTGCGCCCGTTAGACATGTGCACCCCTGAGTAAATGAGTCAGATTCTATCCAGATGCCAGGTTTTATTATGGGAAGAGTAGGGAATTTTGAAACTACATAGCCTATGGCTTTATGGAGAAAGGGACTGTGTTACAGGGTTGCACTTGAGAATACAAAACCTTGGCTTTCCCTGCTAATGTTTACCAAGAACAAATCTTGATGTTGAATATGACCATGGACTACTGTAAAGGCGAAGCATTTATTTCTCCATATCCCTGTAGGGCCTCTGGTGTTCCCTGACTGCAACATATCCTTCCATGTTTTACTGAGTGAATAAATAAATGATGAGAAAGATTTGCTCTCCAGATCATCTCTGAGAGAGACCTATTGGCTTAAATCCAAAGAACCGCAGTTTGAAGTGGAATTTCTGTCTGGGAAAAGAAGCTAGATCAGGTGAGCTTCAAAGTTTCTTGTAATTAACATAGTATGCTCTTCTGTCCAAAAACCAGATGACCTTGAGAGAGACAGACTCTGAATGCAATAAAACTTGCTGAAGTTGGTGCCCTGTTTCTCCTTTCTCATCCTTCATGTATCTGAGTTGACCCTACCTTTTCTTAGCCCACATAATCAACATTTCTCCTTCTGCCAAAAGTAAGCATAACGGCGCACAGTGAATGCCTTCCTTGCGCCAGATCCTTTTTGGACATTATCTCTAAACCTCACAAGACCCCTTCCTTAAGCCTATTTTTCTAATAAATAAATTGAGGCGTAAAAGCATTTTTTTAAGTTTGTTTTAGTGATTTTGGCAGCAGTCCTAAACCATACCTAGATACACAGATACAGATCCTAGGAATATTTCTTCCTTTGGCATTTTTTAAGTGTAGCAGTGATTTATATATATGGATGATGCATAGATCCTAGAAATCTTTTCAAATGTATGTACATAGGCCTGTTGATTAATACAACTTGGAGTGATATCGTGGAGAAGCATTCATATTTTGCAAACAACAAGTAGCACATAGCAACGGTGATTCCCAGAGAAGATGAGATTCCCTTGCATTCTAACATGACACCTTTAAATAAGTAGATGGAGAAGAGGTTTTGGGTTTGGTGGTGATAGAGTTTTGGGATTTTGTTCGGTTGAGGAGTGTGTGTGTGTGTGTGTGTGTGTGCACATGTGCTTCTGGGGATCACACCCAAGGTCTCACACATGCAAGGCAAGTGCTCTACCACTGGACTACATACCCAGCCCTTTTTATTTTAGTTTGAGACACAGTCTTACTACATTTCCAAGGCTGGCCTTGAACCTGTGATCCATCTTCCTGCACCAGTTTCCTAAGTATCTGAAATTACAGATGTGCCCAGCTCGTATTTTTGTAAAGACTATATTCTAGGTGGCAATAATAAGATGGTTCTAAGAGATGTAGTAAAGAATTTGGGATGGACTTGTGTTCCTGAGTATTTAGACGTAGGCCAAATAAACAAGCCCTGTGTGGAGGGAGTATGGATTAAATGGCTAGCATAAAGGTAGGAGCCCTCTTAGATAAACTCTCCACATATCTCACCCACTGGCTCAGCTCTAAATCCACATTCCATTTATCATGGGGCATAGGCTCTTTCACAATTAGAGTACGAAGCTGGATCATATTAGAAGGCATGAAAACTACTCCTATACTTCACTGAAAGAGTCTGACGCAAATGTCTGGCCTAGCCTCTGAATCAAAACACAAACAGACCAACCTCACAGATTTTAACTAAATCACAAAAGAAACTCTGGTAGAAGGAGGATTGAACTGCAGTTGTTCACCCCCATAACAAAGCCGTCCTCCACAAAGCCCAATGGTTTACAATATACTCCTTGGTCCATTTGCTTAAATCTCATAAATTCTTTTACTTATGTGTTCACACTTTCTTATATTTAAATGAATTCATAAAATGCATATTAATGCACATTGTTTCCTTGAGCAAAGTGTCTTGGCCATGACTGTCTGAAATGAGAGCCTCTTCTTATGTATAGATGATTACACTGAACAGTTTTCCATGTCATCTCCCCTACTAGCTCACCTCATCCATCTACCTTTATTGAGTGCCTACAATGCTAGTATTTCTTGCAAGCATTGAATAAATTAATTATTATAGCAATAATTTAATTATTATAGCAATGCTCTGAGCTACATATTGTTATTCCCGTTTTCAAGAGAAGAGAAGACATTTGACAGTTAAGTCTCTTGCCTCAACTCACAGTAATTACAGGGCTTATGGTCCAACCACACCATCTCATGCACTACGGATTAAATGCTATTTTTCTGCTGTACCCTACTTGAATATCTTACTTTAGGGATTTACTTTCACAATAATAAAACTAATTAGTCTGTCCTTGGAGAAATTCAGAGAAAGGCTAACTAAAGGCATTTGGTGAAAATGGTTCTGAAAGTTCTCCTCCCTGGGATTTATAGCAGTCCAGGCAAGATCTGGGGGCTCTTTAAGGTCTGTAGCCCCATGAAGTTGAGAAATCATCAGTTTGAAAGTTGTATCTCTGCCCATGACTGATGAGACAAAAGAGGGTGTCAAATCACCTTTTATGAGAAAAAGATTAAAAAATAATCCAGAGAAGAAAACTGAAGCCCAGAGATACATGGGATGGACTTTCTAAGAAACAGTTAATGTGAATAAGGTGCATACATGTCAGCTAATGTAGGTTCTGGTCAAAATCCATGATCTCAGTTTATTTGGGCATTTTCTCTCTTTTTTTCCCTACTACAGAAGGATAATAGGGGAAATGGAAAGCAAAGCCATTTCTGTCATGATTTTTAATTATTGCAGGTTTATCCAGACAAAAGTTTCCTATCAAGTTTGGGTCTACTGGAATATAGTTTATAGATTTGTGCCATACCTGTTATTTTATCTCAAAGGTAAATAACATATCCCTTTCATATGGTCTAGTAGGGATTTTCCAATATTGTGAAATTATAATGAAGGATTCCTCCTAAGTAAATTTATTTTTATTTATTTGTTTTTTTGTTTATTTGGAGTACTGAGGATTGAACATGGGGCTGTTGTACCACCAAACTCCATCCCCAGACCTTTTTATTTTCTATTTTGAGAAAAGATCTTCATAACTTGCTGCGGCTGGCCTCAAACTTGCAGTCCTCTTCCCTTAGCCTCCCAAGTGGCACCCTTAGGATTAGAGATGTGCACCACCATCCAAATTTATTTGACTAAATTCAAATGAGAAAGAGAGGCAGGTTTAAAATTTTTACATGTAAGATCTTCCAATTATAAAAAATAATTACTTTCCCCTCATTTTTCATGTTAGAAAAAAATTATTTAGCAGATGTATACAGAAATAGATTGTTGGGGGATCAAATTTTTGGAACACATATTTCTTGGGGAAATAAATAAAAACCAACGCAACTTTCAGGCTTACAAGGAACACCTTTATTATCAATTGTTGAGTTTTGAAAATCTTGTTTGAAATCATATGAGATATGCTACCACAAAATGAATAAACTGTATCTATGTGGAGCAATGTGGATAAAACTTTGTTATTAAATACTGTGTAGGATAAAGAAAGTACGTGCAGCAAGGTGCCTCTCCATGAAGTTCAAGAATAAGAAAATTAAACAGAACTTGAGAACACATGTGATAGCATTATTCCAAATGCAGGTAAAATATCCATCAAGTTAGTGTGGTGGTTATAGAGGAAACAAAGAGGAAGCATGTAGGTATATTTAGTCATTGTCACTGTTGCTGTTCGATTGAATGATAGGCTCACAGTGTGAAGTATATTATTGAAAATAAACCAGTGGGGAGGAAAAGATTTTTTAAAAATTATTACAGGTTTGAAACCATGATATGATTCTGTCATAAATTGAGAATTCAGACTTATTTTACACTGTCTGTCTGAGCTTCATCAGGGATGGGAATTGAGTCCAATGATGTTGAGAGTTGAAACTCAAACTGGGGCAATAAGGTAGGGAGGTTGGGGAAATAAAAGATTCTAAAACAGGAAAGAGATTAGTAAAATTTTATTTCAGTAACTTTACAATTAATATCTGGTTCTGGTGAAGCTACCCCCAAGTCATCTCTATTCCCCCTCCTTGATTTTCACTCATTCAATAAATAATTATTGTGCACATATTTATTCCAAGATACCATGTTAGAAATATTTCTTATTTTATGGAGATGAAAGTTCAGTGGTGAAAACAGATGCTAAACAAATGTTTATAATATTTAACCACAATAATAACATTGCTACGTAGAAGTCTAAGATGGTATAAATCATAAGTAACTACCTATTTGTTGCATGTTAGAAAAACTGACAGATTTCTATGTTATGTTATTTCTTTTAAAAAATTTTTACTGTAAAACCTTTTTGTAGAAAATTTGGAAAACTAAAAAAGGAAGAAGAAAAAGAAGAAGTACCTCACTGGGCACAGTGGTGCATACCTGTAATCCCAACAACTCAAGAGGCTGAGGCAGGAAGATTGCAAGTTTGAGATCAACCTCAGCGATTAGCAAGGCCCTGAGAACCTAGTGAGACCCTGTCTCAAAATAAAACATTAAAAAAAAAAAACAGGCTGGGGGTGCGGCTCAGTGATGAAATGACCCTGGGTTCAATTCCCAGTACCCCACCCCCCAAAAAAGTGCCTCAAATTTCACTATTCTGATACAAACAATATTAGTATTTTGATATGTTTCCTTCTAGAAAATTTTCTTTGGATATACATGTTATAAAATTCCATACCACTTAAGAGGAACTTTTAAATATTGATTTAGGGAAATGTCTCTCAAACTTTAATGTCCACACAAAACACCTCTAGATATTTTTTAAATAGACTGATTTGTTCTGGTTTGAGATTAAGATTCTGTATTCTAACAAACTCCCAGGTAAACTGAACATTGCTGCTTCACACATCATACTCTAAGTGTCAAGACTTTGTGGCAACAAAAACATCTAAAATTGATGTACTACAGCGACACAGCAACATCAATGTTTACAGCAGCACAATTCACAATAGCTAACTTATGGAATCAACCCAGATGCCAATCATTAGATGAATAGATTAAGACATTGTGAGATATAGATATTATATATATATATATATATATATATATATATATATATATATATATACTGAGCTATTAAAAAGAATGGAAGTATGACCTTTGCCAATAAATGGATGGAGATGGAGAATATCATGCTAAGTGAAATTACCAAACACAGAAAGTCAAAGGGGAATCATGAACCAAAATGGATTTCCATGCATGTACAATTTTTTCAGAACAAACACAACAACCATATATAACTATGAAGCTCTAATTAAAAAAGAAATTCAAAGGAAGATCAGTAGAGAAGAGGGACCAAGAGGTAGGAGGTAGGAAAGGAAGAGGGAAATGCTGGGGATTGATTTTGGCCAAATTATATTGTTATATTGTGTGTATGTACAAATATGCAATAAAAAATCCCCTTGATATGTTCAACTATAATGCACCAATGAAAAAAAATGTAGTTGAAAATAGTTTGGGGCATGAAGAAGGTTTAAGGAAAAATAAAACTCTGTAATCTGTCTTACCATGAAACTCTTTTAGAAACAAGCATCATAGACCCAAGAGAAATTGTTTTAAGTGCTAGTTACCATTTTTTAGCAGATGTCGTGAAAGTAGATAGATATGATCTTCCCTAAAATCTCTAGGGCGTTTTATAGTCCTCATGTTGCCTAGCCAGCAGCACCATGACAGGCAGGCAATGCCCTGTCCAAACTCTATTCAGAAAAAAGAGCTCTCATAAAAATTTTATGAGCAAGTTCTTCCTTAGTCTCTTTCCAATTTTATACCCTAATTGCATTAATGCAAAGTCCCACAACCCATAAATATAATATTTAAACAGGCAGGATAAGGAAACTCTAGTGTTTATTTGCATTTGAATTTTTCTGGTCTCTGGACATCACATATTATTGTGCTGTCTCTCTATTTTACACATCAGATTGATGCCCGGCTAAGTGCTAAAGACAAGAAAAATGAATGGCATCTAGTCAACCAGAGCAAGAAAAACCAAGGCACTAAGAGAAAATTGTCTTTAACTCTCTTTCGGAGAGTCGGACAGAGATAACATAAGAAGATGCTTTGTCTTTCAAATTGTGATGCTTAACATATCTCAGTGGCTTTTTGATCCAGTGTCAGCAAGTGTGCTAGAACGGCCTGAACTGACTCACACTGGCAGCATTCCACATGTCAGGTTGGAACTTAAAATCAGCCATGGTACGAGTATTTGCGACAGAGAAATGGGTAAATACTATATATGATATTCTTGATTTTATTTTTTATTTTAGTTCTAGGCAATAGGTTGTCAAGCATTTACCAGTATATTACTTTCTGTGTTCACTTCCTTTCACCCATCAGCAGAAACCACTTGAGTTCTTTGATCATTACGTTACTAGATCCTGGTCCAATAATGCTTGTCACGTCAGCTCATCTTATAAAAATTAAACAGCAGATCATCGTGCACAATGTGTGTTTCCAAACATACTCCAGTGCCAAATCTCTGCATCCAGCTGAACATCTTGCTTAGTGTGTGATGCTATTAAATGATTTTCTGTAATACTTTCCTCCCAAAAGTGTCAGAACTTTCTTAGTTTCCATTCGTTGATATTTTTTTCTCAAATAGAGAAGCTATGAAGTATTTTCATGGCTTGGTAATTGTAAAATGGTGGGAATGGGAAAAATTATGATACTTTATGCCCCAGAATTCAAGCCTACTATACTATGAAAAATGTTTTATTTCATTTTATTTTAGGATTTTGATGTAATGCCTTATATATTCTTCCATTTAATCATCTGTAAGCCATAAGTATATGATGAACAGCTATTTTTATTCAAAAGAAAGCAGAAGAGATCCATACAAAAAATCATAAATACAAGAATTCACAATACTTCACAAGGGGTTTTACATTTTTTAGTTTTTATTTTTATTTATTTATTTTTGGTACCAGGGATTAAACCCAGAGGTGCTTAATCACTGAGTCATGTCCCCAGCCCTTTTTATTTATTTATTATTTATTTTATTTTGAGACAGGGTCTCACTAGGTTGCTTTTGGCCTCGCTAAGTTGCTGAGGGTGGATTTGAACTTGCGATCCTCCTGCCTCAGCCTCCCAAGCTGCTGGGATTACAGACATGTGCCACCATGCCCATCAAAGGTTTTTATATTTTTTTTATTCCAAAATGTTGGACTATTATTAGTTCTATACACATGCGTGCACACACACACACACACACTTTTTTTAAAGGTAGAATGCCCATTTTTAAGTTAGAATGTTATAATGTAGTCATGGATGATAAAGACACAATCATTTGCTTCACTGCAAAGATAATTAGAGATTAAATATGTATATATTTGTCTGCCTTGTGTTTTTATGTAATTGTGTGTGTGCATGCAAGTGTAGTATATAGTTTTTTTTTCTTTGGTTCTAAAGAAGTGACTTCAATTGAGGCTGAATTCTTCACTTGGGCAAGGCAAAAATATTGAAGTAAAACAGTGATTTTTGCTTTGGTTTGGTTTGTTTTTCCTCTGGCTGTGTGCTAGCTTCCTTATTTTCCCATAGGGTTTATGTGAAAAAAAGAAAAAAAAAATCCCTGTTAGCTGATATGAAGGTAGGAATTGACTTACGAACAGAAACAGACAAGTCAGAGACGCACTTCGTCATGAGGAACCAATGAAATGCCTGCTAATGTTCAGGCATCGCTGCTAGCAGGATCCCTGAGCTCAGCAGACACAACATGACTTCAAAGGATGCTTTAAAGGCCAAATTAAATAAAAAGTGAAGGATACCAGAGTGGCAGTGTATGAATTAAATAAGCAGCATATTCTCTGCCAAGGGCGTTCCTTCTACTTCAGACACTCTGGGTTTTGTAGGTGGTATTTACCATTGGGAAAGTTCGCATCTGGGGCTGGAGTGGTAGCTCAGTGTTTGGAGTGCTTGTCTGGTATGTGCAGGGACCCGGGGTTCAAACCCCAGCGCCACATACACAACTAAGTATTAGGGAAGGAAAGGCCAGATGGAAACATAAATAAAATTGATCCTTTCATCTTCTCCCTCTCTCTCTCTCTCTCTCTCTCTGAAAAACAAAATAAAACTCACATCCAGAATGTGCTGTCTTTATGATTCACCCCCTGTACTTAAAGAAAGGAAGTGACTCTGCCCTGCTGCTCACAGTGACAGAGCACCAGCATGGCCATCTTTGGTGTGGCTCTTAGGCACCAATCCCAGTTTTGATTTTAACAGCTATAGAACTGAAAATACATGGGGTACATTCGCCAGCATTAGATCAAATTTCACTAGCACATGGAATATCTAGGAAATTAAAAACCTGTATAGGGGAAAGAGTCAAAGAGGAGGAGGGTACACTTTAATATTTCATAAAATTTGAAGAAGTAGGTGCGTTTTTTTATTTATCAATAGAAAAATAAAAGGGGAAAGGAATTTTCTAACATCGTAAATAAAAAAAAATCTTCCCTTTCCAAAGAAGGAAAAGAGGAAAAATAGGAAAATGAATATTCTTAATCACTGAATCACATCCCCAACCCTTTTTATTTTTATTTTTTAAATTTTGAGACAGGGTCTCACTAGGTTGCTTTGGGTCTCACTAAGTTGCTGAGGCTGGCTTTGAACCTGCATTCCTCCTGCCTCAGCTTCCCAAGCGCTGGGATTACAGGCATGTGCCATCATGCTCAGCAAAGGTCTATCTTCCAATTGGGTTTTTCCTCCTGATTTTTCAATTTCTGTTAAAGGACCTCCTTAATGCCCATTCTCCCTCATTCTTCACACCCAGGACTCAAGTTGTACTGCTTGTACTTCAATAATATCATCATCAGAAGAACAATTTCAATCACATTTCAGTTAAACAGTAAGCTTCTTATCAGAGAAATCTTAGCGAATACCTTTCTAAATTAAACTCTGCAACTCATTCCATGCCGAGTGTTTTAGTCAGTATTTTGTTTGCTGCAACCAAAAGATCTGAAAAGAATAATTTTAAAAGAGGAGAAGTTTGAGGCTCACAGTTTCAGAGGGATCAGTCCACAGACAACCAACTGCATCGCTCTGTGCCAGAAGTGAGGCAGAATGTCATGATGGAAGTGTGTAGTGGAAGACAGCAGTTCAGGACAAGGTCATCAGGAAGTAGAGAGCTCTCACTCATTAGGGACAAAATATAAATCCCAAATGTATGCTCCCACTAACCCACCTCTTCCAGCACATTCCATCTGCCTACAGTCACCACCATTAATCCATTCAAGTGAATTAATGCACAAATTAGGTTAAGGCTCTCATAACCTTATCATTTCACCTCTAAACTTTCTTGCATTGTCTCACACATCAATTTTGGGGGCACACCTCATACATAAATCATAACACTTCACCATATATTATCATAAATGATCGCTAACTTGCTTGTACCATTCCCTTTACCCACTACCCACCCCTCCCTCCAGAATGCCAGAATCAACACATCTTTGTGTCACTTACCTTCTCAAACCCCTCATATCTTTATCAGTAATTATTAGCATTTGGAGAGTCTTTGATCACTTTCAAAATATGAGAAAACCCACAAATTCTCTCAGTATAGAAAAAGATCCTCAGAATCAGTTTCCATCAGCATCTCACTATAGATGCTGCTGTATTTGCTGACATTGCTATTATTTAAATCAGCTTTTTCACTGCTGTGATGAAAAGACCCAACAAGAACAATTTTAGGAATAAAAGTATATTTAGGGGCTCACAGTTTCAGAGGTCTCAATCCATAGAAGGCCGACTCCGTTCCTTGGGGCTTGAGAGTAGGCTGAACAACATGGTGGAGCATGGCTCCAGTGAACAGAGAGAGAAACTCCATGCCAGATACAAAATATATACTCCAAAGGCACACCCCCAATGACCCACCTCCTCCAGCCACATTGAGACAGTTTTAGGAGAGATAGTAAAATGGCTAGGTAGTCAGGTCAGGACCAAGGGCCCCCGGCTAAGAGCTAGCTGGTAGAGAGTGATTGACAGGGCATACTCAGGGCCTTCATATGCAAATGACCATGAGGCTCACCTGTGGGAGCAACTCCTTTGTCACTGAGGTGGGAAAACTAAGAAATGGGGGTGGACACAGATGGGAACTTGGACAGAATTGCTACCTGTTTTGCATAGATTTTAACCAATGACTTTGGTACTAAGTTTCAATGCCTGCTTTGCGTAGATTTCAACCAACGATGTAGATGCATTTCTCAATGCCTGCTTTGCATGAATGTTAATTATGCTCATACCCCAAATCAATATAAACCCTGTCCTGACCTCCATTAGGCGGTGTCCTGCTTCCAGGTGCCCCTCCACCTTGCGGAGTCTCTGCTCTCCTTCCTTAAATAAATCCAACTCCTTTTACTCCTCCTTCTGTGGTTGTCCATGGATTTTATTCTTCAAATTCATAAGACAAGAACCCAGAAGATTGGCGCCGAATTCCTGGGGTGAATTTCCACCACACCAAGAGCTGCAACACCCAGCTTTTAGCAGGAGAGCTGCTAACACTAGAAGAGGACTATTTTGGCTTCTAGAATCTGTAGCGGCCCAGACTCCATTTGCCAGTGGGAGCAGAGAATCAGACCTCATCTCAAAAACCTCACATCAACACCATACCCACCTTCAATTGCTAGTTAATCTCTATCAGGGTATTAACTCACTTATTGGGTCAAGGCTCTTATAATCCAATCATTTCACCTCAGTCCTCACATTGTCTCACATATTAGGCTTTCGGGGACATCTTTCATCCAAACTATAACAATCACCATTGCAGGACTCTTTTTTTTTTTTATTAGATGAATATGGAGTTACAATTGAGGGGGAAACACTGTCAAACAATCAAGAACAAACGTACATATACTTAATTATCCAAGGCTAATGCCATGTCATGGATGCCCAGCTTGGGTTCCCCATGTTTCACTGCAGGATTCTTAAGCAATATGTTTACTACTACAGCATTTAATAAGGTGAATGTCTCCCATTTTGCAAATATAAAAACTAAGAGCCTCTCAAAACAAAAATATCTAGTTGGAAGTCACCACACCATGCTAGATATATCAGGTAGTTGGAATTTGCAGCCCTGAGAGATGATATCCTTAATCAGTTTGTCAAATATAAATGACATCCATAAGCTTCGATGTAAATATTACAATAAAAATCTTAAGTGTTAGATCATATATTTAAGGACTGTCAATGTTCAATGATCATTGCTCATCTTCATACCTCCCCTCCTTCTACATTCTGCTATGAATTTTGTGAGACTACATTTCCTAGGCTATTTTATCTTTTAGCTTCTTGTTAGGTTTGGCCAATAGGAAGCACTAGAAGGATATTAGAAATCAGGAAGAAGACAGAAGACTTCTGCTTCTGGCTCTTCCATGGTGCCACCCTGTTATAGCAGGAGAGGTAAGGTGACTGTAAATTCTAGAAGCTTCTTTGGTAACTCTTCCAGGTTCAAAAATAGTAATAATTCCAGAAACAAAGAGACAAGACAAACCTGTGGCCCAGGGAATCTATCACTTGTTCTAAGACTGAGAACCACACAAAATTTTTATTTCTCCTCTTCCAACAGCTCCTTCTCACTTTGCTTCTCCAGTTGTTCTAACAAATTGTTAATATGCAAGATACTGTCTTTGTAATATCCAGCATGGAATGTCTTCCTGATTGTTTTCAAAGTGAAACAGAGACGGTCCCAGATAACTAAGCTTTGAAAACTGGAAAATTGGATTGGTGATCTCATTCAATTGGACGTTTAAGCAAAGGTGACCTTGTTGATGCTGATTGATAAATGAGATTTTGATAATTCATGATGTGTCAATTAGCTTTCTGCCACTGTAACAAATTACCAAAGATGATCAACTTCAAAAGAAGAAAGATTTATTTAGGCTCATTGTTTTGATGATTTCAGTCCATAGTCAGTTGGCCCAGTTGTTTTCAGGCCTATACCAAGGCAGTGCTACATCATGGTGGGAATGTGTGGTGGAACAGGCCATTTATCGCATGACCAGGTATGAAAGAGAGAAAGAAGCAGGCACCCCTCAAACCCTTTCAAGGGCAATCTCCTAATGACCTAAAACCTCCAATTAAGCTCTACCACTTAAGGATTTCCAAATGAGCCCATCTGGAGAAAGGGCCTTTAACACATGGGACTTTGGAAGATATTCCAGATAAAAACTACTGCACAGGGAAAGTAGTGGCATTCTAAATACATAAATTACCATCAGTGATAGTTTGGAATAAAGTACATTTTAAAGGTAAGGCATGAGGGCTGAGTATGTAGTTCAAATGGTAAAGCACTTGTCTTGCATGTACAAGGCCTTGATTCAATCCTCAGCAACACACGCACACACACACACACACAATAATAATAATAATAACAACATTAATAATAATAAAATAAAGGTAAGGCATTGGGAGACCAAGTGCTAATGAACTTGACCATTACAGTAGTGATGTTTACAATAAGAAATAGACAATTGCCTGGACAGTTCTTACTGCCCTAGAGTATAGAAAGAATTGGCAAACTAAGTATCCTAAACTCTCAGAACCAAATTCCATGATGTTTTCAAAATAATACTTATTCTTTCATAAAAACAGCATCAATTTAATTAAAAACTAAGTACCAAAGTTGATTCTACACTGTAAGTTGAACTGATCGTTGTCAAGCCTCTTATGTAATATGGCATTGATTCAAGGAAAAGGACCACCACCCAAGGTAGAGACATTTAGTTGTGCTTAGTAGATAGAATAAGTTACTTGAAACCCTAAGTCTCTTTATTCCTTCCTTCTCTGTCTGAGATTTCCTTCCCTGTTAAGGCTTTTGATTACTTCATCTGAAGAAACTAAAAGGGATACTGAATTTTTTCAAAACTATTCCTCACTATCTTTAAAATGAATTGCAGAGTCATGTTCCAGTGAGAAGAAAGGCAAAGCCTGATGCAGAGAAGATGATTCACACATATAGAGAATCCCAGGGTTTTGCCAAGTTATATGAAGAAAAATGTGTGGTATATGTGCAGAAATTAATTCTAAGAACAATAGGCCAAAGAAGATACAAACAATGTTATATTGGAGTTATAATGTTGATAAGGATGTATGCACTTGTTGGAGATAATAGGTTCAATCTATTAGCTTGAATAGTTGGAGGTAGTTCTAACAGTTTCCTTTATTATTTGATAGAAGTCTACAGTCAACAGTGACTTACAGTCAATGAAATTTATATGCCTGTACTTCTCAGTAAAAGAAAAAAAATCTCCAAATTTGTAAGAGTTGATTTTTCTTGGAACAATTTTTCCATTCTCTCCTCACTTATCTAATATGTTTTCCGGAGACCAAAATGATTTTCATTTTCTTAAAGAATCTAAAAGTGCATTAATGAGGAAAACACACCAGTGGTCTTGAAAACTTCAATAATGACTTTCTTCTGTGTGGTTGTTACCAGGCAATGCGTTCCTCAGTTCTTGTTTTCCCGAAAGAAAAATAAGATTTCAGTTGGGAGACACAGAATAAGTAAGTACAAAGCCAAATGGAAGTGAAAGTTCACTCCAGAGAACTTATCCCAAGAGAGGACGCTGCCTGTGTTTGCCCCTGGCCCATTTCTCAGTTGGTGTGGAGACCACCCTGCTCATGTTTTATGCATTCGGGGTGCTTACTGTGGTTTCCTGCCATGGTTTAGGGTGCTTGTGCAGAAGTCACCATTTTGGAAAATTTACTGTCAGTACCTAAGTGAAACCCATGGGCAGGTTGTGAAAATCACAATATAAGTGTCATTACAATGTACCTGGGGTCATCTAAAGGATAGTACTTCAAAGTTGGAAAATCCCTTAAGCAGGTTATACTCCGTTCTTTTTAATTTTAAGAAACTGGTATCTGGCCATGAATAATTTGTTATGTGAGCAGGGTCCTCCATTGCTGAAGGAGGAATGATCGATCATCACCCACTGGCATTGGACTGAGCCCTCTTCTTTCTCTCATGGCACTATTCACGCATGCCTATCTACCTGCTCTAACACCTGGATGATGGTAAGAGATGGTGATATTTATATGGGCTTTCTGATTATGGTGTAGAAAATGAAATCTCACAACTACCGAAATCCAGGGTCCCTTCTTAATTGTCAGGTATTAGGAAAGTGCAGTTACTGGAAGGGAGAACAGGGACTGAATAATCTCCATCTTTAAAGATCTGTTCCATGGACTTACTTATCATGGCATCACTTGAAACCAGCTGGCATCCTATCAAAGTATCAAGCAGAAAACTTTAGAACTGGTGAGTAGAAATAAGACTTTAATTTCTGCAATGGAGTATAACCCAGAGCTAAATCATTTCAGACTCTCATTCTCTGGATCCCTCTCAGTAAAAATGAACCTGGAACATTTGAGAAAGGGGCTCTGACACAATTATATAACAGAGTCTTCCTCCAAAATATCTTCAAAGGGACTTGTATCATAAGCAGGGTATCTGTGCACTGGCCAAAGTAAAATTACCAGATAATTTAGGAATTACTAGCTGTTGCATCTTGGTTGATTGATATTAATCATTCAACTGGTGCCAGGGTCATCTGGTAAGACAGAGACTGATGAAGATGGAGAACAGTCTAAGGCTATCTTTCAGTGGATACAGTATTCTGCAGAACCAACCTGTGATAATTTCCTTCTAATTTCTTAATGCATGGTTGGAATAAACATACTTTGAATCTGCCTGAATTCCCCACATAGACTCACTGATCCATGAATGTGGGCATAAAGAGTAGAAAAACAAAACAAAATAGCTGGGAACCTTAGAAACTCCTGGAATAGTATAGCCTGGGCAATAACACATAACCTGGAAAATTGCAGACAGTACTATCGCCATTTAAAACCTGTAAGACAGGGCTGGAGTGGTGCGTCAGAGGTTAGAACACTTGCCTGGCATGTGCGAGTACCCAAGTTCAAGCCCCAGAGCCATGCGCACAACTGAGTGTCAGAGAACTAGAGCCAGATGAAAAAAAACTGAAAAATTGATTTTCTCTCCCTCAATCTCTCTCTCACACTCTTTTTTTTTAAAAGAGAGAAGGACAGTGAGAGAGAGAGAGAGAGTAAATTTTTATTGAGTCCTTCACATGGCTTTTGTTGCTCTGACACTTAGCTGTGTCTGTGGGTGCTGGGGTTTGAACCTACGTACCCACACGTGCTGGGCAAGCGCCATAACCACCGAGCCACCACTCCAGCCCCTCCCTCAATATCTTAAAAGAAAAACATCTTGAAAGATACAGGGTTGGTGATTCCTGTCACATCTTCCTCACTGGCCTATGGAGAAGGTGGATGGAACTTGGAGAGCCATTTTGAACTGTGAATTGGTTAGATAATGACTTCAGTTTTGCAGAGGTGGAAACTAATACTCAAAAGGTATAGGACCCATAGTTAGTGAATAAGGAGGTCAGGACTGAAACCTACAACTATCAAGAAAAGGACATGTTCCTAAGCAGTATAAAATCTTTGAATCTCATTCAGGGATGCCAAAAAATCTATAAAATAAGTTCTAATCTGTTAAACTTTGTATTTAAGACCTGTTAAAACCAGAATACATATACATATGTATTATTTTCTCTCTCTCTTCCCCACTGTCATCTAACTCACACACAAACACCCTAATCTGTTACAAATCACATTAAAGTTTCCCTTCTTATTATGCTTTTCTGTCACTACAATCCACTGAAATCGTAGTCTCCACATTTTTATTGTTTGTTCTCCACTTAAATATATACCTCTGTATCATCTTTTTCATTATTTTAAATTCCCTTTATTAATTTGTTTTTCTCGTGTTTATGACTTAGAGTCCTAACACAATATAGTCTCTGGGTGTTATGAGTCTGAGGAAGTTACAGAAACATGAAAAGAAGCTAGGGCTGTAAGATAGAAACAGACCTGAATTTGAATACAGTTATTAGCTTAGTTGTTTACCCTCTATGATAAGGCTTCATCTTCTGTAACTTGGACTTATTAATAACTCAAAATTGTGGAGGTGATACTGTGACAACATCAGGTGTCTCATGTGTTTGATAATTGTCAAATTCTACCTGGCTCACTCTTCCACTCAGTGTACCTCTTTGCCTCCTATGGGAGTGTACCCTTTTTAGCACTCAAAAAGCAGACACACTCAAGTGTGGAATCATAAAGCTAGGTAATAGTGCAGGAAAACAAGATTCCATGGAATGTGACACTCAGCATCACCTGCAAACTTCAAAGGCAAGTCACTCAGTAAGGGATCATAGCCTTGTAAGCAATCTAGATTGTTCTATGAAGAGCAAACCCTCTCCCATGGTATACCAGACTTGCCACCTTATGAGAGAACGGAACAAATGTAAGACATATAGCTCTCCTTGAGCCTTTTGAAAAATCAGAAACGTGAATCTCTGTGGTTTACATGAACACCAACCCTCTACCTCCCCAAGAAATCCCCCAAACCAGGTCCCCATAGGGCTTTGCTAGAAGTGTTCCATCACTATTGAATTCTGAGCCACATCCCCAGGCTTTTTTATTTTTACTTTTTTTATTTCGAGAGGGTATCTCTCAGTTGCTTAGGGCCTCACTGAATTGCTGAGGCTGGCTTAGAGCTTGTGGTCCTTTTGCTTTAGCCCCCTGAGCTGCTGGGATTACAAGTGTACTCCACCAATCCTGGCTGAAGAAATGTCTCATTGGCACTCTCCATTTCCCTCTTTACCTACCCATCATCATATCACTACGAGCTTCTTGAGAACCAGTTGTGAATGTTTCTTCTACTTAGAGTTTGTTTGGCACATGTGTGACATTCAGTAAATAGTTGTTGAATGAATTTTTGGTGCTGAGTTTAGAAATCACAGCACACATTATTTTCCTTTTATGAGTAACTATGTATTTTTGAAGGGACCTCAGAAGAGGAAAACTTTCAAATTGAAAAAGTAAAATCAATATTTGTGAAATATTAAATATTGGGAGAATTTGTGGGAGATCAAAGAAACAAAGATTGGGAAAACTACAGCTTGTGCACCATATCTGGCCTGCCAACTGCTTTTGTAAATAAAGTTTTATTGGAACACACCATACTTACTTGTTGATTGTCTGTAGCTGCTCTTTCACAACAATGCCAGAGTTGAATAGTTGCAATTTGGCCTTCTGTTCTTACAACCAACAAAGCAGAAAATATTTACTACCTGGCCATTTACAGAAAAAATTTGTCAAGTGCTTGCTTGAGATCATTGCAAACTACTTTTTCACATTTTTGTCTCTTATAAGGTACTGAAATCCCTGTGCTGTCCCTTGAGGTCCCTATAGAATATAATTGCAGAAACTGCTTTGAAAATATTTGTTGGAGCACAAGAGATTCCAAAGGAGTAGAGCAAAAGTTTCTAACTACTGTTGATAAACTGAGAGACAATATGTTTTGGTCTGGTATTAGTTAAGTGATTCAGACCCAGAGGAATATAACATCCTGTTACAAGTCCATTTTCACAGTTTGAGAATACATGTTGAAACAGTGATGGGCATGGTGATGGGCAGTCTCTTTTCCACTCCCTTCAATGTACTTTCAAGCCAGCAGACATGACTAGTCCTTTGTGCACGTATACTGTCTGCAAACACTTGTCCCTTCATCCCGTCCCTACTCAGCACAGGAACATGAAGGTGTGGCAGGTTTCAGATGCATTTTCTTTTCAGTTGTTAGGATTTTTCCCTTTTCTGTTCATTTGTGGTATAAAACAGACCTTCCTTTCCATCTTCTCAACCCAACATTAATACTGGATGAAGTATGACACTATTCTCAAATATAGAACAAGCCAGTGTTAACTCAGGGATGGATCTGATAGTTCCCTACAATCTATTACATGTCCCACACCACAAGTATCTCAGATTATTAGTTTTTCAGGCTTATTGTCTCTGCCATTGTTATCCCATTTTCTGATACTCTGGCAATATCACTACTATAAAAGAGGACACATAGTCTGCCCCATCTTCTTGCTAGGATTCCTACAGTGGGTGTTCAGAAAGATGATAATAAAAATGCGTAACAGTTGGGGCACATTGGTGCATGCCTGTAATCTCAGCTACTTTGGAGGTTGAGGCAGAAGAATCATAAATTTGAGGTCAGCCTTTTCAATTTAGCAAGACCCTATATCAAAATAAACATTTTTTTAGAAGGGTTAGAAGGGCTAAGAATAGAGCTCAGTGGTAGAGTGCTTACCTAACACATATAGGGTTCTGGCTTCAATTGCCAGTACAACAAAAATAAAAATGCATAGCGTTACTATGTTTGCTATGGACTCATAAATTTGTATAAATGTAAAGAGAAATGCATTACTCATTATAAACTCATGTAAGTGTGTATTATTGAGAAAGACAGGAACAGACACAGAAGTAACTGGCAGGGAGCTTGAACTTTATCTGTAATGATCTGAGTGTTTGTTTTAAATAAAGGATTTATACATGGCTTACATAATTAAAAGACATTTAATCTTCTCCTCTAAAAATTGTAGCTGACATCAGCAACATGTATGAATGTTTAATCAAGTACAAAGGAAGTTAGATGAAGTCACCTTCCTCCTGCCTCCAAATCCCAAACTTCAGGCTGCTCTTCACCCCACTCTGCATGGCAGAACATGTATGTGGTGGAGGAGTTAGGGAGTTTTCCAGAACCTTCTTCATCTCTGAACTCAGTCACATGAGTTCCTGAACTCAATTTAGTTGTGAATGTTCTCTTTTACTATTTTCATTTCTAAAGAGTTACAGTTAATTACTGTGGAATGACCTTCATTTCCTAAACCCTCCCTAAATTTATGAGCTTCTACTGAGGTCAGTACCTTTTTGAAGCACATCCTGCTGTAAGTACTAACATAATTAATTCCATGAGTTACCTCAATGAAAAAATTGTGAACAATTTTAAAATAACAGATTTAACCTTTCTTAGGTTACATGTATTACTAATTTTGTAGGTGTGAATCCAAACCAGAGATGGAGAATGGTTTTGCAAGAGTGTGTATAGACTCCAAACACCTGGAACTTCTAAAAGCATCAACAGTACAAGTATATTTGTTTTTTAATTATGGTAAAAGACAAATAAAATTTACTGTCAACAGATTTTTAGTGTATAATTTAGTGGTATTAATTATACTCATGTTGTTGTGTATCTATCACTGCTATCCATTTCTAAAAATCTTTCTGTGTTGCAAAACTGAAACTTGGTGTCCATTAAACAATAACTTCTCAAACCCCCCTTCCCCATCTCCTGACAACCACTATTACACACCTCCTCTCTTTCTCTCTATGAATTTGACTACCATAGAAACCACATATAAAAAGAATAATATTTTTGTCCTTTTATGATGGTCTTATTTTACTTAGTCTAATTTTTCTTGAGGTTTATCTACACCAAGCATGTGTAGGATTTCATTCTTTTTAAAGGCTGGATAGTATTCCATTATACAGATACACAGCATTTTGTTTCTCCACTCATCCATCAATGGACATTTGGATTGCTTTCACATTTTGGTTATTGCACGTAATCCTGCTATGAACAAGAGTGCAAAACTATCACTTTGAGACTCTACTTTCAATTCTTTTGTGTATAATAAAAGTAGAATTGCTGGATCACACATGGCAGTTCTTTCTTTAATATTTTTGAGGAATTGCCATATTGATTTCCCTAGCAGCCTTACCACTACACATTTTCACCAACAATGTACAAGCATTCAAGTTTCTTCATATCCATGACAATACTTGTTATTTTCTTCTTCTTTTGTTGGCTTCATATTGCTCTTTGGGTTTGTTTTATAATATATATTTTAATGGGTATGAAGTAATATTTTGTGATTTTGAGTACATTTTCTTAATGATTAATGATCTATATAATCTCTTCATGTGCTTATTGACTATTTGTATATTCTTTTTGAAGAAGTATCTGTTCAATTCCTTTGCCTTTTTCATCCATGATGACTGTACTTACTAATTTAAATTCCCACCATCAATGAGTATGCATTCCCTTTTCTCTATATTTTTACCAGCATTTATTTTCTGTCTTTCTGCAATAGACATTCTAATTGGGATGAGATGATATCTGATTGTGGTTTTGATTTGTATATCCCTGATGGCATTGAGCACTTTTTCATATATTTGTTGGCCATTGTGGGATGCAATTTTTAGAATATTGATGTAGTCCACTGTTTTTTTTTCTTCCTGTGCTTTTGATGTCAGATCCAAGAAATCTTTGCCATATCAATATGGTAAAGCATTTGCCTATGTTTTCTTCTAAGGATTGTAATGTTTTAGATCTTACATTCAGATTTTTGATCCATTTTGAATTGATTTAGGGTCCATATTCACTGTTCTGCATGTGGACATCAAGTTTTCCAGGACCATTTGTTAAAATCTGCTCTTTTCCCATTGCACGCTCTTGGCACCTTTGTCAAAAATAACTTGACTATTCATATAGAAGGAATTGGTTTTGGGGATTTTATCCAATTCCATTGGTCTGCAAGACTCTATGTCTAGAGTACTGTTGTGATTATTGAGTAAATTTTTAAGTCAGGAAGTAAAGTGCCTGAATCTTTGTTCTTTGCATGATTGTTTTGGTTATCTGAGGTATCTTTAGATTCCATGTAAATTAGAAAGCATTGCTGGGGTTTAGAAAGGGATTGTTTTGAATATCTGGATCACTTTTTGTAGTCCTGACATCTTAACATTGTTAGTTCTTCTAATCCATGTACATGGATATCTTTTCATTTACTTTTGTTTATTCCTGTAAACACTTGTGTTTACAGAAAATGTACAGTGTGCAAATATTTTACCCCATTGTTCTGGTTTATTCCCAAGTATTTTATTCTTTTCCAGACTATTACAAATGGAATTATTTTCCTAATTTCTGATTTAGATTATTCATTGCTAGTTTCTAGAAATGCAACAAATTTTTGCATGTTGCTTTTATATCATGTAATTTTGCTGAAATTTTTAAATTATTTTTGAAAGTTTATTCCCATACTCTTCATGGTTTTTTACATATAAGAATGTGTTATCTAAAAGCAGAGTTAACTTTCTTTCCAGTTTGGATGTCTTTTTATTAACTAAGTGCTTTATCTATCACTTCTAGTTCTATTTTGAGCAGAAAGATAAGAGTGGTTCCCCTATCTAATTTCTGACCTTGAGGAAGAAGCTTGCCTTTAACCACTGAGTGTGACATTACCTGTGGGCTTGTCATAGATGGCATTCCTTTCAGCTATTTCCTGTTTCTGGTTTGTTGAGAGTCTCTGACCATAAAGGGGTTAATTATAACTATTGATGTAGTAGTGTATTACACTAATTGATTTTGCATGTTGGACATTTCTTGCATTCCAGGCATAAACCTAATGTGGTCATGGTGTATGGTTCTGAGTCTTATGCATTTTTCATGATTTCAATAACACAGTACCACAGACTGGATAAATTATAAAAGAGGTTTATTTTGGCCCATGCTTTTGGTCCAGGGTTAAAGGGCCTCAACTAGTTATGACTTCTTTGTGGCAGGTCAAGATTGTACAGGGAATTATATGGTGGCAGAGAGAGGGCATACATAAGAGAATCAGCTGAACTATTTTCTATAGCAGAGCTACTATCGAAATAAACAATTAAATCATTAATCAACTAGTCCATTAGTTGTGTGAATGAATTGACCCATTCATGAAGGTAGATCTCTAATCACTTCAATTTATTTTATTTTTATAGTTTCCCATGTTTTTATAGATACATTGTAATTGTACTTACCAATGGAATTTGTTGTTACCTATTGAAACATGCACACAATATGCAATAGAGCAATGTGATTTGGCCAATATCACTCCCTGGCACTTTCTACCTATCTCCTGGCCTCCCACCCCTTGATCCCTTTCCTCTACTGATCTCGCTTTGATTTTCATGAGATCTGTCCCACCTCTCTTTTCCTTTTTCCTCACTTGCTTCCACATATGTGAGTAAACTTGACCTTTGACCTTCTGAGTTTGACTTATTTTACTTAACATAATTATCTCTAGTTCCATCCATTTTCTTGAAAGCAGCCTGATTTCATTTTTCTTTGTGGCTGAAAAAAATCCATTTTGTATATATACCACATTTTCTTTATCCATTCATTCATTAATGGACAACTAGGCTGGTTCCACAGTTTGACTATTGTGAATTGCACTGCTATAAACATGGGTATGCATGTATCACTGTAGTGATGATTTTAATTCTTCATGGTAAATACTGAGACTTAATCACTTCTTAAAAGTTCCATCTGGTTCCACCTCTTAATATCTTGTCATTGGTATTAAATTTCAACATGAGTTTCAGAAGGGGAAAACCATATTCAAATAATGTAATCCTTTTAAACAATGTGCATCAGAAACATTGATCTGAGTTTTCTGTAGTCTGTTTGTCTTGACCATATAAAGTATTGATTTTTTTTGAAAAGTTTGAGGAGGATTAGTGATAATTCTTTGTGAAAGGATTTACAGAACTCACCAGTGAAGACTTCTAGCTGTTGGCTTTCCTTTATTGGAAAGTTTCTGATTACTAATTCAAGCAATTTGGTTACTAGTTACAATTCTGTTCATATTTCTTCATAATTCACTGTTGTTTATATGTGTTTTTTTAAATTTATTTATGTCTAGGATATCAATTAGTTGGCATGATACAAACTTTTTTGTTTCTATAAAATTCAGAGGAATAGTCCATCTTTTATTTATGATTTTGGTTATTTCAGTCATCCCCACCCTCTTTTATTTTCCTTAGTCAGTCTAACTAAGGGTTGGGAAATTTTTTTGATATTTCCAAAAACCATCTATTTATGTTGATTTTCCTCTTCTATTCCTCTATTTTCTACTTTGTTTATCTCTTTTATAATCTATATTATGTCCTTCTGTATAATTAGGGTTCTTTAGAGAAACCTAACCAATAGGAGGTAAATAGGTTACTAGACAAATACATAGAAATAGAGATAGAAATTCATTGTAAGGAAATGACTCATATGATTATAGAAGCTTGATTCACCATCTTTTAGCTGGGGACCCAGGATAGCTGGTGGTGCAGTTCAAGCCCAAGTTCAAAGGTCTGAGAGCCAGGGTGTCACTGGTATACTTTCTGGTGTACATCCAAAGTCCATAAAACCACGGATAGGAGATGGACGTCCAAGATCAGGAGAAGACGGATAATGTCCCAGCTCAAGCAAAGGGGGTGAATTTGTTCTTCCTCTGCCTTTTTGTTCTATTGAGTGGATTGGATAGGCTCTTCCACCCTCTTGAGGACATTCTTCTTAGTCTACCAATTTAGATGCTAATCTCTTCTAGAAACCATTCACAGATACCTACCCTCAGAGTAATGTTTTACCAGCTATTTGGGAATCTCTTACCTCTTTCAAGTTGACATAAAATTCTCCATCACACTTTCCTTCTGCTAGATTTCAGCTCAATTTCTTATTGTATTTTTGTCTCTTTGAGTACAAGTGGAATCTATTGACTGATGACTATTTTTCCTTTTTAATGTAAACATTTAAAACTATAAATTTATTTTAGCACTGTTTTCATAGTTTCCCATAAGTTTTGCTGTTTTTTGTTTTCATTTGTCTCAAAATATTTTCTAATTTCCAGTATAATTTTTCCTTGATCCATTAGTTAAGAGTGTGCTGTTAATTGCTTACATATTTGTGGATTTTTCCAGTGTTCCTTATGCTATTGATTTCTAATTCCCTTCTATTGTGATCAAAAAAT
This sequence comes from Aplodontia rufa, assembly GCA_004027875.1. Taxonomy (NCBI): domain Eukaryota; kingdom Metazoa; phylum Chordata; class Mammalia; order Rodentia; family Aplodontiidae; genus Aplodontia; species Aplodontia rufa. The sequence goes on along the minus strand of PVKS010007469.1, from coordinate 12,560 downwards.
ATATTTGGTATAATTACAACATTTTAAAATTTATTAAGGCTCTGCATCATAGCATCATAACATATGGGTTAAACTGCAAAAATATTCTATGTAAGCTTGAGAAAAATATGTGTTCTACTGCTGTTGGGTTGGTTATCTATGTCAGTTAGGTCTAACTGGTGCATAGCATTATTCAAATCCTCTGTCTTTATTAATCTTTGGTCTCCTAACTGAGCCCTTCAATAATCGTCTTCATGACTGAAGGTGTGGTATTGAAGTCTCCTACTATTAGTATCATGTTACTTATTTTTCCCTTTAATTCTGTCAATATACGATTCGTGTATTTAGGACCTCTAATATTTGATGCATATAAGCTTACAGTTATCAAATTATCTTTTATTCTTATATAGTATCCCTTTTCTCTTATAACAGTCTTAAAGTCTGTTTTTGTTAGAATAGCCAGCCCTATTCTCTTTTGGTTACTATTTTCATGTTCTATCTTTTTATCCTTATACTTTTAATTTAATGCGTTTCTGTAGATCTAAAGTAAGTATCTTTATATAACATATACTTGGGTATTTGAAAAAAATAGCCACTTCAGCTATTTTTTCAAGCTGGATTATACAAGGGAAGACCTTCACCAATCAGCCTGTGTGAAAGCTTATGGTCTTTTCAGGCCATTTCTAAACATGTGTGTTCCCTGGGCCTGTGCTCTTTCTCCTGCAAGACCCTTGTATATACAGCTGCTTGTAGCTTACACCTGGTTCTTCTCAGAGCCTTAGATGCTGGAACAAGTCAAACAAAAATGCCCCACATTTTCCTATCATATTACATGTTTTTTAATCTTGGTTGGGCATTCTTTTGGTTGTTGCAAATCCTTAAATGTGTCTAAAGTTTCCATAAAGCTACTGCGAGGGGCTGGAGCGGTGGCTCAGCAGTTTCAGTGCTTGCCTGGCATGCACAAGGACCCGGGTTCAAACCCCAGCACCACGTACACAACTAAGTGTTGGAGCAACTAAGGCCATGTGAAAAACTAAATAAAGTTGTTTCTCTCTTTCTCTGTCTCTCTCACTGTCCCTCTCTCTTTATAAAAAAATAAAAATGCTCCTGCGAACAATATGTTGTTGCTTACCCTGTGTTTCCATGTTTGAACAAGGACCCGGAGCTTCCTAACCTGCTGTCTTTCTGATGTCACTCTTCTGTGCTGGTATTAATCAATGGCTTTCTGCAGTTAATTCACTTTCTTTCATTGCTTCTTAACAACAGATGCCACAATATTCAATCGAAGAGTAAGCACTGACTCCTCTGATTTGGATAAAGTATTAGTGATGACACAGCAATAGAATTGTGACCTAGCAGCAAGTTTAGGGCATATAATGTATCAAAACTATATTTAGAATGGTTCTTTTGCTTAGGAACTCTGTTCTACACATCATTCAATAGACTTTTGTACCCGAAGCTCTATGCATCACTGATGCTCAAACATTGATGATTGTCATGATGATACTTGTTCATTCTATTTCCCCATGAGCAGCTGGTTAGAGTTGATTTCTAAAATTAGTGGGGATGTCATGTTCTTCTGCACTTACTGGAGAGAAACAATAGATCCTCTGTAGATAACTTACATTTCCCTGAATACTCCAAGTCCTTAGAAGAATATAAAGATTTTGTCTTTTGAGTCATCAATCCAAGAGGCATAAAGGAAACTGGGATTCATTTAGTTTCCTCCAATCAGAAATATTCATTCTAGGGGCTGGAGTGGCAGCTCGGTGGTTATGGTGCTTGCCAGGCATGCACAAGTACACGGGTTCAAACGCCAGCACCCACGTGCACAACTAAGTGTTGGAGCAACAAAAGCCATGTGAAAAGCTCAATAAAAATTGATTCTCTCTGTCTGTCCCTCTCTCTCTATCCTTCTCTCTAAAAAAAAAAAAAAAAAGAAATATTCATTCTCCTGTATCCAAAAAATGCTTCTTCTTTAGGAAATATTCCATTTGCTTGGGATCATTTACCTATTCTATGTCTCCTCACACATACTATGCTATCTCTCAATGTCACTGCTTAGATATTCTTCAGATTTCTTTTTTTTTTTTTTAAGAGAGAGGGAGATTGAGAAAGAGAATCAGTTTTATTTTTTCATCTGGTCTTTGTTTCTCCAACAAATTGGTGCTGGGGTTTAAACCTAGGTCCTTGCACATGCCAGGCAAGTCTTCCAATTCCTGACTCTTTAGTCTCCCTGAATTAAATAAGACATAGCAACTGTTCTCTTGCTCCATATCTATGAGAAGTCACTGTTTGTCCTTCATATATTTCCATTAGAGATGTCCCTTCTGACGAGCATCAGCCCTTACCACTCCACGCGTTATTAGTCTCTTCTGGAGACATTTCTTTGTGTTGCCATCCCACTTGAAAACTCCACAGTACCTGCTGAATAATGGCCACTCTCTAGTTTTGCCTAGTTCTAGTTTCCAAATTTATCTCCCGCTGGTCCTCTTCAGAAATCCCATGTTCTTTGTGTTGTGCATGTTTTCAAACCTTAGAAAATGTTTTTTTTTCTTTGAACTCCTACCTGTCACCTCTCCTTCCACATTTATTCATTTATACCTTCCATTCATTGAGAACATATTTACTATTTTGTCATTTCTAGATCCTACCTCTTCCATGAATTTATATCCAAACATTGTAGTCTCCACTAAGTTCTGATTTCTATAGTTCCATCCAGTAGTTACTTCTCTGTCGTATTCATTTAGCACTTGTCTTTTTTCTACCTATATAATATCATCACAACTAGACTGTATTTCTCAAGGACAGGAAACTCACCAAATGTTTTATTGTTGTATTGTTAGAAACTTGTCTTTTAAATTATCTTTCTGTGTAGTTTTTGTACTTCTTTTGCACAAAGAAAGAATAGAGACATTTACTCAGAACTGAAACCAAACTAAACAAAACTGGGACTTGTTTCCAGAAACATACACATAAACATTTTTCATAAACATAATTTAAATATTTAAGTAAAATTTTATGGGTCAAAGTTCATGGGTGTTCTCCATATGTTCCTCTGACTATTTTTCAGGATTTTCCATGAAGATTTTTGAATTTTAAAAGTTTTCTGGCTAGTCTGAAGAATAGTTCCTTCCTTTGACCCATTAACCAACACAATAATGTATGTGCCTTGAAAATTAATTGTGCTCATTACTTTTCCTTTGGGAAACTGCAAATAGCACCATGTTTACTCTATTCACACGAACATCACAAAATTGTTATTACTTGCATTTGTTTTTTTGCTTTTTTTTTTAAAGAGAGAGGGACAGTGAGAGAGAGAAAGAATCAATTTTTTATTTAGTTTTTCATGTGGCTTTTGTTGGTCTGACACTTTGTTGTGTACGTGGTGCTTGGGTTCAAACCCGTGTCTTCACGCATGCCAGACGAGCCCTGCAACCACTGAACCTCCACTCCAGCCCACATTACTTACATTGTTTACTTGCTTGGATCCTGTAGAGAAAGGTGATGAAGCGATTCCCCCAATTTCCAAAGAATCTCTCATGGAGGAGAAAAATGGCAAAAGTCCTTTTTTTAAGGGAAAAGAATTCTCAAATGAGTATTTTTACTGCTGTTTCCAGGAAATTTAGATTTCTCAGAATAGAGAATACACTACTAAGGATACACTTTCTGGTTCCAGTCAATAGGTGAAAGTGGCATGCTGCCTTCGAGGGTAAATGGATGGCTATGGAAGAGATCATGATGAGTAAAATCAGCTTAACCCAGAGATCTAGGGGTCGATTGTCTCCACTCATCTGTGGAGGTGGGGACTAGACCCTGGACAATGAGAAAGCTGGTCTATTAGCATGTGTTAAACCCAGATAAGATATAATGCTTTACAACCTAATACTTTTTTTTAGAGATATAGTGGGAAGGGGAAGGGTGGGATAAGGGAGGGTAATTGGGGGGGGGGCACTCCTGGGGGTAATTGCAATATCCAGAATATATACACATTTTATATTATTTTGTTAAAATCTTGTAAGGTTGTTCAAAAATAAAAAATAATAAAAAAAGTGGCATGCTGGTTGCTATTTTGACCTGCCACATGCTAACCAGTAAAGAAGCCCTTCCTCACCCCTCCATGATAAGTTTACTAGACAGTGTGCTCAGCCTACCACCAGGCTCAATGAAAACCTTCCTTAAAAATTTGTTTTTTTCCATTTGGTATTGCGGATTGAACCTAGGAGCACTGAATCACTGAACTACATCCCCAGTCCTTTTTAATTTTTATTTTTTAAAATTTTGAGACAGGGCTAAGTTACTCAGGGCCTTGCTAAATTGTTGAGGCTGGCTTTGAACTTGAGATCCTCCTGAATCAGCCTCCCCAGCTGCTGGGATTACAGGAGTGGGCCACAGGGCTCTGCCTTCCTCAAATGTTTATGAGTGAATGAAAGGTTCTGTCACCTCTGTGAATGCTCATGTAGATTAAGGGGACAGGCTTGTTATTTATGCAGTAATGACTGGTTCTGAAAGGTAGGTGGTCTTGCATAAAGAACACATTCGGATCTAAAGGTAGGTTTCTGGGTAATTGGCAGTGGTTTGAGCAGACCATTTCTTCCAAGTGAGATTTTGGACTAAGCTTCCTCCTTTTCCTCAAGTGTCTGGCTGCTTCTCTGTGGGACCTTGCACACAGGCTAACATAAGGTTGGGTGCCCATGACTCCTCACGTGTTATCACCTTGCTAAGAAATGCAGGTATATTTTATCAGGAACTTTCTGGACACGGACAGTAATGGGACACTGTAGGATACATTCAAGGGGGCAGAGTTCCAGTTAATAATTGGGTGTTTCTCGTCCACTCTAAACTTCATGGCTGAACAATAACATGTACCTCCTTAGTAACAGGACAGAGACCTTGTTTTCCCAATTGAGAGGGAAAAAAATCTAAGTGAATAAAATTTTGAAATTAATGGGCTTCTCTTTTTAAAGAATTAGATTATCATTTTCTCTGAGAATATATTAAGTTTTCTAATTTTAGCTCAGGGCCAAGCATGGCCCAGAAAAGTCTTAATATAAGAATTTCTCATTTTACATTCCATTTGATAGTGAATGAAAAACAAATAGGAAACAAACTACAAAGGAAAATAATTTTCTGGACTCTTAAAAATGAGATAATTATTTGGATTTCACCTATCTTATCTCTAATTTGTAAAAAAACAAAAGAGCATTTAAAACTCCTTTTTTAAAGGACTAATTTTTATTAAGTATACATATAACAAGAAAGAAGACATTTGTCAGATGTCAAGATTAAATGTGTTTATTTTGAGTTAGTGAATACAATGGTACATTAGATACCAGCACTCCGAGCTACACCTATGGATTTGCCTCTAGACCTTCACACATTATCAGTTTTCATTCCTCTAACATTCCTCCACTGGGCCTTCTATTTCTAGCGAAATCATAGTTCATATTTTAAAAAAAGAAAGAAAGAAGGAAGGAAAGAAAGAAAGGTCAATCACCATATTGTGCTTCCAGTGCCCCCAGAAGGATTTTAATTATTTCAAACAAATGTTTATCATTTTTAGTAATGGGGAAAAATGATAACATGAGCACTCGTAATGGCACTATCAAAAGAGAAAGAACAGAACGCAGATTAAAGGAAGCATTTTAGGCTGGACTAGTTTCTCCTCAGTTAAAAATCCACATAAGATCATGGATATGATGTCAAAGTTAAATTGTTCAATTTGTGGGCCACACACTTAAGCGTATTGGCTAGTACATTTTTGCACTGAAACAGAAGCAATACAAGTTTTATGTTTTACCATTACACTTCCAGGTTTTTCACTTATGAATATACCTGCCAACCTAATGATTCTTGCATGCATTAGAGTTTGCTTTTGTAGAGTTAAGTTTATTTTCCCCATCCCTCCCACTCCCGTAAACATTGCAATGCGAACTCTTTGCCCAACTTTAAGAGAATGTTGCAAAGGACAGCTCTGTGCCACCTCAGGACAGGAATTTCCTGTCCCCTCCCCAGGCTGCAGATGGATCATTAATATTGATCACATCTCATCTTACATGCAAACAGATACTGCTCCCTTAATTTCCCCATGCCAGAGGCATACGAGTTGGCAGGTATGCATACAAAAATGGAATTAAAAGGAAAAAAGAAAGGAAAAAGAAAACTAAAAAGAAAGGAAAATCTTTCTTGTTAAAGCCAATCGTCCTAGAAGGAATCCATTGCTTTAAATTCACTTAAAGCCTGCACAGGCGAAATGTGTTTCTTTTGAGAACCTCGTCTAACCCGGGTCTGGAATTCTTCAGGTTTTTCTCTCTTCACAAGGGGCTTCTTTTCCGGAGCCTTCATCTTCCAAGACACAACCGGTGAGTTGACAGCTGCTGTCCCATAGACCTTCTGGTATTTCGTTGAGGCCACATAGGAGGCTTTGACCGTGAGGACAACAGCGTTCATTAGGTTTTTAGCTGCCTGAATAAGCGACGTAGCACTGTCCAGCTAGAGAAGGAGAAGAATGAGATACACCTCGGTTAATCGGGGCCCCAAATTCACAAGACAGCGGTGCAGTTTCACAGTTAAAACAATGTTTTGCTTCTGCAAGCAAACAGTATTGCTGGGAATAAGCACATTATCACAAGAGGTGAACAGACTGTAAATCAGCTACCTGATGTCCTATCCCTGATCTCAAAGTAAACGAACAAACAGAAAGATTTCTCTATGATATATAACTTTCTAAAATCCCAATACCACTAAAGATGAAGCCCTCTTCTTAGAATGTACGAATTCCAAGTTAACACAAGTTTTTCCAAAGAGGAATATATTATATTAGGCTACTTAGTAATAGTGACAGTTACTCAAATATTTGAAAAGCATTTGGTAGATACTAAGGAATGAAAATCATAAAGGGTTACATTTCAATTACATGGCCCTTCCTCCGGAACTATCTTCTTATCTATGACTATATCTATCTTCTGAGCTCAGGTTGGTGAGGAGGAAAGAAGCTAAGCACAGGAACAACCCATGAGTGCTCTGGCTTTTATTTATTAAACTTGAAGTATCCATTTAACTATTCCCAGCTCATAAAAAATCTCCCACAAAAGTATCAATAATTATGTCAGAATCTTATTGGTTAGATAGCATTCAGTGAGACCCCTCCCGCACATCAAGATGTTAATGAAATATTTAGTACTACATGTCAAACACTATTTTCAAAAATTTTAAAAGTATTTCCCCATTTAACTCTCATAACAACTCTATGAAGGAGGTAGTACCATAATTGCCATTTTACAATGAGAACTGGTCCAGTAACTTGCAGGGGTTTATATAGTATAAGTGGTGAAGTCCTTAAAGACAGTACTACTAGTCCACACTGCCACCGTAATGGATAGGATAGTCTGTAAAAATACTATGACAGCTGGGAGCGATGGTGCATGCCTTTAATCCCAGCAAATTTGGAGGGTGAGGCAGGGGGATTGTAAGTTCAAAGCCAACTTAGCAAGGCCCTGAGAAACTTAGTGGGAACCTGTCTGTCAAAATAAAAAAATAAAAATAAAAAGGTCTGGGGAAGTGGCTCATGGGTTCAATTCCTAGTTAAAAAAAAATTAAACAAAAAAGCTATGATGAGTCACAACTGCAAAGAGGTTTTTAGAGGCTTATCACCAGACCAGGGATTTTTTAAAGTTACCTATTTCCTGCACTTCACTAGTTAGACTGATGCATAATGTGTACTAGGCCATTCAATATTTCTCTTTTTTTTTTTTTAAGAAAGAGGGGACAGAGAGAGAGAAAGAGAGAAGCAATGTTTATTTAGTTTTTCATGTGACTTTCATTCCTCGGACACTTCGTTTTGTACGTGGTGCTGGGGTTTGAACTCGCATCCTGGCACATGCACTGTAACCGCTAAGCCACCGCTCCAGCCCCTCAATATCTCTCTTAAGCTTCATCCTATTTCATTGCCTGAATCCAGACATTTTTCAGACTCCCTTTCCTCCAGGCTTCTACGTGTGATCTAGTGAAAGAAAAGAATGCACAGGTGGATTGCAAGTCTTACTCCAGCCTGGTTTGATTGTTCATCAGACTTCGTGTAATGTCCAATAAGGAAAGCTGTCCTTTCCAGTTCAATGAAGAAAATAAAGCTATTCCCAGCCATGCCATTTTCAGTTATTGATATTTCTTGCTGGGTAACCTATAAGTCATGGCTATAACTGCATTAAAGAACAGAAATGAGGCCCTGAACCCTGTAAGACGTAGGTGATCAGTACAATTCTAAGCTGAGAGACTCTAAACCCTGTGGCTCCCCTTCTGATATGACTGGCATTCACTTTAGCTTCCTATCCTTTCTTGTGAGAAAATGTGTTCCTTGCAGGGACTGGAGTCATCAGAAATTGAATCTAACACCACTCTGGCTTTTCTTTGTTTCAGTTCCTTTATGAAAACGTAAAAAAAGTTTTACTGGGTAAAAAATATTATGGTAATCAAATGAACCCAATTCTTCCATTACTAAAAAAGTTCATATAGTCCAATGGGGAAAATAATGGAAGATGCTTTGTATATATGAATCCCTTGTAATACCAAAGTAGGGAGGTCTATTATCATGTTTTAAAGCTGGATAAAGTGTAATGTCATACAACCTAAGTCATTTGTAGAGATGTATTGGGCGTGGGGGGGAGTGAGGGATAAGGGTGGGTAATTGGGGTGGCTCTTGGGGGTAAATCTAATTTTCAGAATTTATATATATATATATGTATATATATATTATATTATTTCATTAGAAGCTTGTTTGTTCAACAAATAAATTTCTGGATAGAATAAAAAAAATAAAGGTCAGTATCATATCAAGAAGCAAAGATATTTTTGAACCACAATTCAGTGGACAAATAATTGATGCCTTTGTGAATTACTTTAACCAGATGCTTACAGTAATCCACTTACTTCACTTTATAACCTCCACCATATGAGGCAAGGTGCACATATGCCAAAATAACTTCTTCACCCACAATCTTCTGTTTATCTAGCCTAATTTTCTACAGTTAGCTAAAAGGCAAATCCTAGATTATTCATGTTAACAGGATAGAGGACAAGCATGGATTAGTGCAGTGGTTCTCAAGGGATCGCACTTAAGCCAGCAGCATCAGCATCGCCTGGGAACTATTAGACTTTATCAGGCCCGATCCAAAGCTTGCCAAAGCAAAGACATCTTTGTTTTAACTAGCCATCCAGGGGATTCTGATACAGCCAAAGTTTGAAAACCACTGTATTAATGAAACCCAAAGACGATATGAAGGCTTGCTTTAACCAATGATTCTTGGACTTTGACCAAGTTGGATAACATCTTAGTTATCTGACCAAATTATACTTTTTCATTTTTCTCATTCTACCCCCAGGTAGAAATATAAATAATGAAGGACACAGATGAGACAGCAAAATGTTGGGACAATTAGGAGCTGATCAGTCATGACTTCAGTAGAAGCTTAGAGAACTGCTGTCCCCAAACCTTCCTGGTCCAAATGATAGTTTCCTGAAAGTCTGTCAGGTTTCAAAAAGGAGTCATACTTATTGAGAAAGTTAGTGAAATCTATTCTGTGCTATGGGTAAAGGGAGGTAAAATGATATGTCAGGGATAGTTTGGTTGATTTACTTTGTGGTAATAGAATTAGTAGAAATAGATTAGGACAAGCTATGTCTATTATATATGATTAAATGGTTCTGGAGAGTGAGTCTTGGGAGAATTGTGTGAATCTGAAGAGAAGGATACAAGTAATTTGGAGATTTTTACCACAGATTCCATTTTCAGATAGATGGTGTCTAATTCTGCAGCAAAAATATGAGAGCCTGTCTCTTCTCCAGAACCCATTTGCTCTCCCAGCCTGACGCAGGAATCCTGTGAATAAACCTAATACACGGGTGGAGAGTGAGATAGCTATGCAGTACAAGGCCAGTGACTTCGTTCAAGCTACCTGCTGAGATCTTGTGTTTGTGGCAAGGTAAAGGGAGGAGGTAAAGGGATCCAGTCAACTGCAATAAAATTACACACAGACGACAAGCTCACTCTAAAATGATTAACACAAAATGTGATGTTTTAAAGAAGTTGAATTCCCAGAAAATAAACTTTACCTTTTGCTAACCTGACCCCCTTTTACAATTTAGATGACTATAATAGTTATTTTAAAATGGGTCTTCATTATATTTAACCATCAAACCATCAAACCATCTCTAACCATTCAAACTGGCACTAAGACCCGGTTTCCTATTGGCAGGTTTTAACTAAATCATCACTTCCCAAGAGAAGACATTAGAAAGAGCAAAGTCACATGGCAAGATGTTTTTATACAAGGTTTAGGAACACCTGTTTAGCATAATTACATTCTATTTGGTGATTTATACTGTAATGGTGGCAAAAAAGATGTGCAAACGAAATTTTAATAACAATAAGTAACATTAATTGAGCACTTAAATTAGGTGCCTTAGTTCTTTTAATTAAATTTTGTGATTAAGTTTTCAAAATCCTTGAAGTAGGAATTATTATTATTACCCTCATTTTATAGGTGAGGAAACTGAAACTTAGGCAATGTAACTTGCTCTCTTAAAGCTCACCATCTACCATCTGAACTCTACTGCACGGCATTATACCTTCAAAATATTGTTTTATTTCTGGGCTCTTGTGTTTCAGTTACTATCTGTTCATTCCAAATGAACATGTTTCTACTTAGCCTACTTAGCTAGAAACCTGTCCTTAAACCTAGCAACATCCTGTTAACCTCATGACTCAGTTTGACGTACGCCTCTATCTCACTTGGTCTGCAATTTTCAATTTCATTAATTAGATCCTAAATACTCTCTTGGCCTAGACCTCTGGCCTTGGGTTTGTTCCTACTCCGTTATTGTCCCTTCCCAGTCCTCCTTGGCATTAGGACTGTCTTCTAGATTTGGATTCATCCTTGGATAACAGAGCCTGAAATTTGGTCTCTGCTAATTTATCTTGTACTTGCCCAGTTTTCTGAGAATCACCTTTACTATCCAGCTCTAACCATCAGCTATACTGTTAGGGTGGACTCTGCTACTCTAATCAGTGCTCCAAGCCTTTATTATCTGGGTTTATGTTCATAGCCTTAAAATGGCCTCTAATGACAACCCCAGTTCAGTCATTTCTCAAGCCAGTACATTTTGTAGAAGTCTTTGTAATGAAAAGGCCTTTCCATCGTTTCCTGTTTCAATTTCTTTTGGCCATTGCATTAAGTGTCTGTATCTAGTCTAAGAGAAATTATTAGTTTTCAGCTAATTTTAAAAATGAGAGCCTACAGTTATCATATGAGATCAGGTACCGCTTACATCTCTTCCATTCAACCTCACAAACATCCCGGAGAACGGTAAAAGTATTGTGCCAGTTGGAATACAGAGGACTCAGGGTTTGCTCAATGTTACACTGGAAATAAGCGTCGAAGCTAATATTTAAACCCAGGCAGCCTATCTCCAGAACCCATGCTCTAACCATTACCCCACACAGCTTCCCAAAGTGTGCATTGAAGGAGAATCTTTTTTTTTTTTATTAGATGAATATGGAGTTACAATTGAAGGGGAAACATTATCAAGCATTCAAGAACAAATGTATATACACTTAGTTATCCAGGGCTAATGCCATGTCATGGATGCCCAGCTTGGGTTCCCATGATGCTGTTTCCCCCAGAAGAACCCCTGAGTTTAATGGATATCTCATGGAGATCAGAGATCTCCTTCTGAGATGATTCCCCCATATTCCCACCCTCCAGTCTCCTAGATACTCATCCTAGGCCCTCCCCCACACCCTGTTCCCCACCCTACACCTCTCCAGGTATCCCAGGCGTCATCCTCCTATTGTGTTAAGAATCATACAATTTGAAGTTATTATTAGTTTAGCCATCTAACATACTGCCTTCCAATGTATTCTAGCTTCCACAGATGAGAGAAACCATTTGGCCCTTGAGTTTCTTAGATTGGGATACTTCACTTAGCATAATTCTTTCCATCTCCATCCATTTGGCTGCAAAAGCTATAATATCGTCTTCTATAATGGCTGAGTAGTATTCCATTGTATATATGTACCAAAGTTTTTGTATCCATTGGTCAAGTGAGGGGCATCTGGATTGGTTCCATAGTCTAGCTATAGTAAATTGAGATGCTATAAACATTGATAAAGCCACAGCACTATAATATGCTGATTCTAACTCTTTGGGGAAAATACCCAGGAGTGGGATAGCTGGGTCATAAGGTGGTTCCATCCCTAATTTTTTGAGGATTCTCCACACTGCTTTCCAGAGTGCCTGAACCAGTTTGCAGTCCCACCAGGAGTGTGACAGTGTTCCTCTTTTCCCACATCACCTCCAGCATCTGTTGTTGTTCCTATCCTTCACTTTTGCCATTCTAACAGGAGTGAGGTGGAATTTCATTGAAGTTTTGATTTGCATTTCCCTTATAGCTAATGATGTAGAGCATTTTCTCATATATTTATGGGCTTTCTGGACTTCCTCTGGTGAGAAGTTTCTTTTTAGATCCGTAGCCCATTTATTGATTGGAGTATTTGTGATTTTGGTGTTTAGTTTCTTTAGTTCCTT
>PVKS010007468.1:0-72801 GCA_004027875.1 Aplodontia rufa | reverse complement strand
GATTGTCTCCACTCATCTGTGGAGGTGGGGACTAGACCCTGGACAATGAGAAAGTTGGTCTAGTAGCATGAGTTAAATCCAGATAAGATGTAGTGCTTTACAACCTAATACTTTTTTAGAGTTATAATGGGAAGGGGAAGGGAGGGATAAGGGAGGGTAATTGGGGGGGGCACTCCTGGGGATAATTGCAATATCCAGAATATATACACAATTTATACACATTTTATATTATTTTGTTAAAATCTTGTAAGGTTGTTCAAAAATAAAAAATTTTAAAAAAGGCAAAAAAAAAAAGAATCAGCCTCATAATAATAACTTCAAATTGTATGATTCTCAACGCATCAGGGAGATGACTCCCTAGGATACCTGGAGGCATAGGGAGGGTGTAGGAAGAACTCCTAGGAGACTGGAGAATGGGAATATGGGGGAATCATCTCAGAAGCAGATCTTTGTCCTCCACAAGATATCCACTTAACTCAGGAGTTCTTCTGGGGGAAACAGCAACAGGGGAACCTAAGCTGGGCATCCATGATATGGCATTAGCCCTGGATAACTAAGTATGTATACAATGGTTCTTGAATGTTTGATAATGTTTCCCCCTCAATTGTATCTCTATATTCATCTAATAAAAAAAAGAATCCAGCCTCAGGTATTTTGTTAAAGCAGTGGAAATGGGCTAAGACAGGGAGTGAGAGGGAGAAACCAAGAGAAATCCCAGGGAAGTGTGAACCAGACCCTAAACAAGGATAGGAAGAGGTCCCATACAGACCACTTTCTTCTCTGATGCTATGCCCTCCCCCATTTTTTCCTCAATGAACTTCATGACCTTCTGGGAACCCTCTGCAGGAATCCCTAACCCTGCATCTGGGACCACTGCAGCTTCTTCTAGCTCAGCTAATCAACTTCAAGAGTAGCTCGGTGCATCCTGAAATGAGGACACTCCTGAATACAGGAGCATGCAGCTGCTTTTTGAGGGGAGTTTTACTTTAAGTCATGTGCAGAGGTAAATTTATTATGCGGTTGGTGAAGTTAAGCTTTATGGCACCCATCCACATGGACCCCAGATAATTTGGGGAGCTGCTGAAGATTTCAGGTGGGAAGGGGTAGACCTTGCAAGCAAAATATACTTCCAGGGAAACATTTCTGGCAAATGGCCTCAAGAGGCCTTAGAAGAAAAGAACCTGAGTCTCTTGGGCTCTAGTAATCTGTGATTTATTTTTCTTATTCTAAATAAATACTTCCTTTCATACCTGATTTTCATAATTTTGCATACAGTTATCTTTCATTACCTTTGAATTCCATGTCCTCAGATTCAACCAACCACAGCTTGAAAATATTTTAAAGCTTACATCTGTAATGAATGTGTACAGTCTTTTTTTCTTGTCATTATTCCCTGAACAATACAATGTAACAACTATTTACATAGCATGTACATTGTGTTAGGTATAAGTAATCTAGAGATGATTTAAAATGTCTGAGGATGTGCATAGGATATAAGCAAATTACACAGCATGTACATTGTGTTAGGCATAAGCAATCTAGAGAAGATTTAAAATATGTTGGAAGATGTGCACAGGATATATGCCATTTTTACATAAGGAACTTGAGCTAGGCATTTTAGTATCCATGAGGGTCTTGGAACCAGATCCCCCACAAATACTAAGGGACAACAGTTCTTTTTCTTGAAGAGTCCCTACCCTTCCTAGTCTTACATGCTTTAAATACCTGGATCCATGCATGCTCATAGTCATGACTTCCTATTGACTATGCCTCCCAGCTACCGATATCATGGGGTAAGAAGATGGTGTGTAGAAAATCATACCCATAAAACCCCTGTGGTGCAATCCATCAATAGGTTAGGTCTAGAGTATGACAGATGTAAGATTCAGGAAGGACAGTGGTGGCAGATCATTCAGTTGAGCTTGAGTGATGCTCTGGTCTGAATGTTTGTGTCCCCCCCCGCCCTAGCCCATCAATTAATATATTGAAACTTAATCTGGTGAGTGATGTGGGGAGATGATTAGGACTTGACGTATCCACCTTCCTAAGGAATTAGTGTCCTTATAAAAGAGGCTAGAGCTAGCTCAGTTGCCTCTTCTGCCATTGAGGACCTGGTGACAGGGTCTGAATTTGAAACAAAGAGAGAGCCCTGACTGGATTCTAAATCAGCTGGCACCTTGATGGTGGGCTTTCCAGCCTCCAGAATGTCTGCACTTCAATAAAGCACTCTGTGACTTAAATCCCTGTTGTTTATGAATTACTGTTGAAGATATATATTACAGCAGCCTAAATGGATAACACAAATATCAAAAATAAATTTGAGGAACTGGGAGCAAGTAGAAGTGGAGGAGAGGGTCTCAGGGCAGAATATGCGGTACGACTGGGGACCTGGTCATGGGACAGGAGAACTTAGCTGCCTTATGTTTGCCAAGGCCAGAGGGGTCAGTCAGGTACCTTGGACTTGGAGACTGTCTCGATGTTGCTTGCCATGTCATCGATCTCCATCTTCAGCTCGCTCTTCTCCTTCTCCAGCTTCTGCTTGACCCGCTGCAGGTTGTCAATCTGCTCCCCAAGTTCAGCCACACTGTCCGCATGCTTCTTTCTCAGGGTGGCTGCCGTGGCTTCGTGCTGCAGGGTGGCCTCCTCCAGGTCCCTGCGCAGTTTCTGGAACTCAGCCTCCCGCTTCTTGTTCATCTCAATCTGAGCAGAAGTGGCCCCACTGGCTTCCTCCAGCCGCTCACTGATCTCCTCCAGTTCCCTGGCCAGGTCCGAGCGCTGCTTCTCAATCTTGGCTCTGAGTGTGTGCTCTGCTTCAATTTCCTCCTCCAGCTCTTCCGTGCGGGCCTGAAAGGGTTGTGTCAGGGATGTTGTTGGGAGAGGGAACAACTCATTTTGTGAGGGGCTGGGTGGTGAGGAATTGGTGGGGTAGCTCAGTGGTTATGGCGCCTGCCTTGCAGGTGGGAGGACCCCGGTTCAAACCCTAGCACTACATACACATCTAAGTGTCAGAGCAATGAAAACCAGATGAAAAACTAAATAAAACTGATTCTCTCTTTAAAAAAAAAAAGAATACATTACAAAACCGAGTTAGTAAAATGGACTCGGAAACAACCTAGATGGCCATTAATAGGGGAATGGCAAAATCAGTCATGGACTTGCTCTAGAAGTCTATGAAGCAGTTAGATTCTGATCCATGTCTACCATGGATAGCTCCACAGAACATATTGATAAATGAAATGAACAAGTTACCGAATGAAACAGTATGGAAATCTTTATGCTAAAAATACAAAGAAACAAGAAGAAAATTTTGCATAAATATATTCTGTATATTTTCTTTGGATCTTAAATGTGTATATAAATACATAGCAAAAGATCCACAAAGATGTACATCCAACTGAAACAGGTGGTTACTCTGAGAAGCTCAGAGAGCACTGGGCTTAGGGACAGTGGTCAATACATCTTTATTAATAACATTTAGTTTTATTGGCAATATTTTGATTCTTTCCAAGGAAGTATGCTTATGTGTTACTTAGAAAATATTGATTTCAAAAAACAGAACAAAAAGCCAATTGAAGTACTGCGTTATCTTCATCCCAGCTACTCAGGAGGCTGAGGCAGGAGGATCATTTTAGCCTACAAGTTTGAGACCAGACTGGGCAGCATAGTGAGCTGCCATATCCCATTTCAAAAATAAAAATTAAAAAAGAGGACAGGACATTCTCTCCAGCTCCAATAGGAAGAAGAAAAGAAGCAGCTCAAGAATCAAAAGGGGGAAGAGCAAGCAAGGATGCAGGAGAACACGCAGAGGGATTTCCACAATTGGGAAGGTTTTGACGCTTTTACCTGTAATTCTTTAATCTTCTTTTGCAATTGCAAGCTGTGAACTTCTTCATCATCAATTTTGGTTTGTAATTGACTGATTTCAAACTCCTTCCTGCAAATAGATTTAAAAAAAATAAAAGAACATGAGATACAAGCCTTTTAAGGGTGGGAAAATTGGCTTTCAGGTGCAGATGGAGAGGTAGGAAATAAATATCTACTTCTTCAATTTCTCTTCTACTTGTTGCTTGTCATTTTCTAGATCCATGATGGACTCCTGGGCCATTTTCAGGTCTCCTTCCAGCTTCCTCTTTGCTCTTTCCAGGTCTGCCCGCAGTTTCTTCTCCTGCTCTAGGCTGCCCTCCAACTGGGAAGACATAGGTAGAAAGTGTGGGACCCCGTGCTACCAAGATGAGCTCAAACCCTTCAGTCAATGCAGCCACAGCCCTGGCCCATGGCTTCCTGGGTTCCTGTAGGTGCTGACTAAGCCTCTACCCTGGAAGGAAGCAAGTCTTCCCCCTTTTCCCTCCTCTAGCAAAGGGAATCCTAGGGAATCCCTCCAGAAGCTCCTGGTGACTCTTTCAGCCAGTTCCTGATAGGCCCTTCCTAGGGATATTCCCTGTTGGAGGCTGATACCTGTAGGTGTGTGTTCTTGCTCAGACAGGCACAAATAGGGGCTTCTATGCATGCCACATGGTGGTCCAGGTTGCACACCATCATAATCCCTAGTTACTCTATGCAACTGTGAGGGGATTTAGGCAAGGGCTCCGTGTGTGTGTGTGTGTGTGTGTGTGTGTGTGTGTGTGTGCATGCAAACAGGTACAGGGAAAAGAGAGCACCGGGGAACACACCTACTCTGGCCTCAGAAAAAATAAGAGACCTGGAAAAGTTCTAGCCACAGTAGTGAATAAAACCAGAAGATTTCAAACCTAGTTGTCACACCAAGAATATGTCAAATTTTAGGACCAGTCTAGGTGGATAAAGAAAATGTGGTTTATATACACAATGGAGTTTTACTCAGTCATAAAGAAGAATGAACTGATATCATTTGCTGGTAGTGGGTGGAACCGGAGAACATTATGTTAAGTGAAATAAGCCAGACTCAGAAAGTCAAGGGTCAAATGCTTTCTCTCATATGTGGAAGTCAGAGAGAATAATGGGGGAAGGAATTAACAAAAGGGATCTCACAAAAGTAGATGAGATAAAAGAGTGACTAAGGAGACCAGTAGAGTAGAGGAAGGGGACTGAGAGGGAGGGAGAAGGGGAGCCATGCGGAAGCATCAGAGGAGGAAATCTACCAAATTATGTTATGTCCATGTACAAATATACCAAATATGTCCATGTACAAATATGCTGCTTTATATATAATCATAATACACTAATTAAAATAATATTAAAGCAGAAGGGATCAGCAAAATAGAGCAAGTACAGAGGGGAGAGAGGAAAGATAAAGGGGAATGATATGGATCAAATTATTCTCTGTGCATGTACAAATATGACATGATGGATCCTGCTACTATGCATAATTATAGTGCACCAGTAAAAAGTAAAAGGTGCTCTTAGCTTAAAAAAAAACCAAAGCAACAACAACAACAAACAAGACTATACTCCAGGGGCTGGGGACTTAGCTCAGGGGCAGAGCGCTTGCCTAGCACGCGCAAGGCCCCGAGTTCAGTCCTCAGCCCTAAAAAAAAAAAGAAAGAAAAAGAAAAAAAAAAAAAGACTATACTACAATGGGGGAAAATATTAACTTTCAGAGCCATGAATGGAACTAGTGTTTTTGTGGTACCAGGGATTGAATCCAGGGCTTCATATGTACTAGGCAAGTGTTTTACCACTGAGCTACACTTCCAACTGAAACAATTTTTAATAATGTTAGAACAGGATCAGA
The DNA here is from genome assembly GCA_004027875.1 of Aplodontia rufa. Lineage (NCBI taxonomy): Eukaryota > Metazoa > Chordata > Mammalia > Rodentia > Aplodontiidae > Aplodontia > Aplodontia rufa. The sequence goes on along the minus strand of PVKS010007468.1, from coordinate 67,091 downwards.
AGTCTGGGAACCCAAATGACCTACAAGTGGATGCTAATAACAATGATGATAATAATCATATAATAATCATATTAGCAGCTCATGTCTTACTAAAATTTTTTGAGGTGATGAACTTTCCATGGAAACCCTCCAAAGGAGAGCTGTTGGTGTTCCCATTTCACAGAGTGGAAACTGAGCCTGCTCATTATCCCAGACTTGTTTGGGGTCAGGGCGAAAATGAGATATGAACTCAGGGTTCTGGTTTCAGGACTGGAACTCTAGAGCCCCGCATTGTGTTCAGCCCCTCTCTGGCCTGCACCTCCACCAGTAACAGATGCTAAAGCACAATGGTCGAATGTCCTCACATCATCCGTTTGCTGTTCCAGCTTGATGTTTATTTTGATCAGACCGTTGACTTTATCTTCTTCCACCTGCAGATCATCCAGTGTTTGCTGATGGGCTTCCTGTAGAGATTTCTTTTCCTTAGTCAATTTGGAAATGTTTTCTTCAAGTGCTGTCATTTCTTCAGACAGATTCTTTACCTAGAGAATAACACCACCAATTTAATATTTCAGCAATTAAATCTGAAGCTTCTGATAATAAAAGCCCTTGCTGTCTCCCCTCCCCCAGGCCCACCCTCTCTGGCTAGTGCTTCCTTACCTCCTGGGATTGGCAGCCACAGAGGCTGTTTTTGTTGTTTCTTAGGTGGGGATCTCACTATGTTTCCCAGGCTGGCCCCAAACACCTGGGCTCAAAAGATCCTGACTCAGGCTCCCAAGTAGCTGGGAGAGAGGCACATGGCACCAGGCCCAAATAGTCTCTCAGTTGTTTAATCTTCCCTGTTGTTCTATAATGATGTCTTTTAGTCTCCCATTCAGATTATTCCTTCAAGGAGTGCATTATATTTTACAAGGAAGGACGTTGTTAAAATGCAAGTGCGCTATCTCTGAAAGGTAATACATCGATCTGTATTCACTCATAATACCCATGCAGAAATTCATCAGGTTGGTTGATGGGGGTTTAGAGTGAGGCAGGAAGGGGAGGGAAAAGCATGAGGTATTACGCAAGAACATCCAGCGGGTGTCCTGTGCTGTTGGGATGATAATTAGGGCACCTATCATGGAGCGTTCAATGAAACTGTTTTTCATGTACAAGTTTTCCAAATCAGAGGTTGCTAATTCCTGACTTGCGAGCTGAATCTGGCCACAAACATATTTTCTTTCATTTATAATTTTTGAAATGCTATCAAATTGAAAGAAAAAGATTTCACGTAAAATCTGGATTTCTGGCTTCTCACGGAAAGTGGTTGGCTAGAGATTAGTCACGGCTGCTATCTATGGTCAGGCAGTTGGTGGAGAGGGTTTTCAGGCCTCATCCTTCCCTGTTGTCTATTTTCATCATTAACTGAGTGTCAACTGCCCTTCTCTGGCAGACCTCACCCCTTACCTCATGGGCAACACTGTGGTGTGAATCATGTTGTGTGTTTTTATGCCTCTTTGCCAAATGTACGTTAATGTCCTGGGTGCGTGCTGGATATTCCAATTCTCATATTTCTCCCCGCTTAGCCCTGGGTATTCATTGTCCGTCTTTGTTGCTCTGTGTGCACAAGCCACTTGCTCTAAAGGCTGTGTGGTTTTCCTGGTGGGCATCCGCTGTGTTTCACCTCTCCACTTCCCCCATGGTGGCCCTGGATACTTCCTGCAACTCTCTCCAACAAGCAATACTGTCAATAAACATCCTTGCACATGTCCATCTACAGACTGGTGCAAGAATTCCTTGGTGTGTGCCCCACAGAATCTCTGAGTCGTATATTACGTGATTCTCAATTCAACTATGGAATCCTCAAACACCTTCTGAAAGTGCTATTTATTCATGAGGGTCTCTGTATCCCATTTCCCTGCTCATCGATCAATGGTATTATCCAGTTTTCTCCCTCTTTCATTATCTGTCTGGATTCTTGGGCATTTTTGTTTGCTATTCCTGTCCTGGGTGCTATGAGATATAAAGACTCATCTTTTCCTCTCAAGGAAATGCTGGAAGTTTGTGGTAGAAAGAAGGAGGGTTGAGAAGAGCCAGCAGGGTGAAGAACACTGCAGAGGGACCTCACTACCCTTCAGCATGGCTCCTGCCTCTTACTTCCGAGCCATGCTGTGTCGATGGGGATCCTGCCCCAACCTCCCTCCTCAGTACAGAGGGAGAGAGGGGACTGGTGGGGAGACTAGGGGAACCCCAGTGCCCACCTTGTTCTCTGTAGCATGCTTCTCCTTTTCAACTTTTGTCAGGGTCAGCTCCAGGTCATCAATGTCTCTTTTGAGAGAGGAACATTTGTCTTCCAGATTCCTTTTCTTGGCAACCAGGTCAGAATTCATTTCCTCCTCCTCTTCCAGCCTCTCATTCAGCTCTTTGACTTTGGCTTCCAGTTGGATCTTGCTTTTGATGAGTCCTTCACACCGCTCCTCGGCATCCATCAGATTTTCTGTTTCCTGAAAGTACCAGGTCAATGCAGTTTAATAGCTGCTTGCAACTCTTAGAAGGAAAGGGCCTGATCCTCTAAAAGCCCTACCTCTACTCAAGCCAAGGAGTGGTTATGTGCCTACACTCAACTCACACACACATTCACATACACACATCCCTATATATCAATTGTATAGTCTGTTTTTTTTAGACCACCAATACTATCATTCTTTTAATAGACATTCATTTAAAGTAATTTCAGACAAAGGAGTTCATGTAGTTACAAGTTCTGTGCAGTTTATTCTTTTATTTCAGTACTAGGGATAAAGCCAGGAGCACTCTGCTTCTGAGTTACATCCTCAGCCCTTTTTATTTTTATGTTGAGACAGGGTGTTGCTAAGTTGCTGAAGCTGGCCTTGAAGTTGCCATCCTCTTGCCCCAGCCTCTTTCGTTGTCTGGATTACAGATGTGTACACATTCATTTTAAAGAATAAAGTCTCTGGGAATTTGTCAGATTTGGATGATCTTATTCTTCCTAGCAGCACCAGTTGGAAAATGACTCACCTACTCCATGTTGTCTCAAGCTAACTGGTATCTTTGAAACATGACTACCTTTTAACTTTCAACAGGGAAGAGGCACCTGTGTGTCCTTAGCTGAGCCTCCTTAAGCCATGGGACAGAAAATTAAAAACACAGAAGAATCAGTGATTTAATAAGTCCCTGTCCCAGAAGGCTCTACAGTGAATCTCTCAGATAGATGAAGATTAGTTCATTCTGCTCATCAACAAAACAGGCTATATCTTCTTGGGGGGTAATTCTAATATTCAGATTTTATATATATTATATTTTTGTTAGAAGCATGTTTGATTGCTCAACCAATAAATTTCTTAATAAAAAGAGTATTTTAAGAACTGGACATGCATTGCAGGGAAATGGATAGAAAGAGACTGGCAAAAATAAATGCTTATGTTTATTGCACATTTTTTTTCAGGGCTGAGGACTGAACTCAGGGCCTTGTGAGTGCTAGGCAAGCACTCTGCCACTGAGCTAAATCCCCAACCCCTATTGCACATCTTTAAACCTAAGTATGTGCTAAACATTTTACACATGTTAACCCCTCTCATTCCCCAGCAGTCACATGAGCTAAGTGTATCACGATGCCCATTTTGCAGATTGGAAAACTGAGGCATAGAGAAGTGACTTGTCTTAGGTCCTCCACAGCTGGCAAGTGGAGGATCTCGGATGTAAACCCAGGTGTCTGGTTCCATAGGTTGTCCTCTCATCCCTTATATCTGGAAACGTGCTCCTAAAATCTGTGCTATACTGATTGGGAATGAAAAAGGGGAGTAGAAAATTTGGGGCACATAAGGCAGAAGCCAAAAAAAATATATTGGGGGCTTATTAAGAAGGAAAAGTCACAAATGCCTTAACTTCTGGAGAATGAGACAATTATCCGGCTAGAACACTGCACCTTGCAGATGCTTTTTCATTTTTCCTGTTTCTTTGATGAAAATGCATTCTCTAAAGCAGTTTGAGTATAGTCTCATCATTGAAAATCATACACGGAAAATGACTCTTCTTTGAATTGACTCATCTTAATGATTTATTTTTTACATGATTTTTAAAAGAACTGGTGCACTCCTAACAGATTTTTATTATAAAGACACACATAGCCCTTATATCTACAGCAAAATCCATCTAACTCTGCTACGGAAGACAGGGAGGAGTCAGGGAATAGCCCAAGTTCTGTTTGCAGAAGTGATCACTGACCTGCGCAGCTTTGGTTAATCCTGGGACCAGCAGCCTGCCTTCTGGCAGGAAGCTACTGCAATACTCCATGAGACCACTGGGTGGCACCATTGCCCCTTGAATAGAATCGTTAAAGGGCCTGGATGTTCCTGTTTTGCATCCTCAGGTAGGAGGTACTTACAGACTGGACCTGCAACTGGAGGTCATTCTTTTCCTGCAGCAGAGAAACCATTTTCTCCTCCAGCTCCTTCCGGCGAGCCTCAGATCTGGCCAGTTCTTCCTTGGTCTTCTCGAAGTCCTCCTTCATGGTGGCCATCTCCTTCTCAGCCTCTGCACTCTTCAGCAACGGCTTGATTTTGAAGAACAGGTTCATCCAGGGCCAGTGCTTGACGTTCATAAAAGAGCGGATATTGTACTGGATGCAGAAGATGGAGTCCCTGTACATTGGTTAGGACTCCAATTAATAAACTATAGCAAGGCCTAGTCTCTGCCCCCAAGAGACCCTGGGATCTTAATCCCTCCTGGTTCAGTGGAAAGGAGGGACAGCCAAGTTCTGCAATTTCACTCTCTTCCTAGCGTCTAAAGTGAACCAGTCCATCATTGGGCTCTTTACATGCCTTCTGGAGCTTTCCCATCAACCAGAGATTGGGAACCCCTGCTGCCGGACTCATTCAGTGCTACAAAAATGGTGACCTGCTTATTGGTTTCTCATTTAGACCATTATTTTTATAGGTCATACAAAACTCTGTTAAAAAAAAAAAAAGCCTTCTTCTTGCATAACCCTTCATGCCAATTCCAAACCCCCAACCCCTCCCCTGACTGTGACTCTAACGTTGCACTTGTCTCAGGTGTTAAAGTCACAATGCGCATATCTGCTTCCCACTCCTTTGTGAACTGCTGGAAGACAGGGTTCATTTTTGTATCTCCAGTGCCCAGTGGAGATTTGATGAGATTGCTGCTCATCAAATATTGGTCACATGAATGAATGAAAGTATCCCAACCATAGAAGCAGCCAGTGAAGGACAGTTGCTATATGGGGAGGGCAGGGTGAGGTGGAGGGAAGGGTCTGCTTCACCTCCTCTCCATCATCTTCTTGAATTCTACCCGCATTAGGTACCCCCTGCACACAGCCTGAGTGCGCGTCATCAGGGTCACCAGCTTCTCATCTCTCATCTCCTCCAAAAGTCCCAGGAGCCCAGCTTTGAAAAACACCTGCATTAAAAGAGAGATGAACTTCGGGCTGGAGCGGTGGCTCAGCAGTTATGGCGCTTGCCTGGCGGATGCGAGTTCCAACGTTAGTACCACGTATATAACTAAGTGTTGGAGCAATGAAGGTCACATTAAAATCTAAATAACATTGATTCTCTCCTTCTCTCTCTCTCTCTTTCATTGTCCCTCTGTTTCTTTAAAGAGAGAGACAGAGAGAGGGAAAGAGAGAGAGATGATCCCTGCTTTGTCTTTACCAGGTGTTCCAATCAGTCCTTACGGGAGTCTATTTTGGCCCAAGCCCACCCCTCGACCCTTTGAGTGCTGGGTTGGAACCAGCAGCAGTTTAGCCTCCATCATTCATTTCCCAGTGACTCTGGTTTCTGCAGTTGCACCTCTTGGGAAGTGAGGCAGCCTATTCTAAAGTAGGTTCCAGGCCCACCAACCCATGTGGACCAGAAATCAACACACAATGCACCTGTACCCAGATCAGGAGAGGGTCACAGATAGAGGTCTTTGCTTCCTCCTCCTCCTCTCCCTGTCCATCCAGGAAGGCTGCTCTCACCCTCAGCTCCACTGCATCAGCTGCACTGAGGGCAGAACTTTCTCCAGCCCCACGACAGCCAAGGAAACGGAGCACTCTGCAGAACTTCCCAGGACCCCAGCCTGCCCCTTTCCAGGAGACAGAGCTTTGGATCAGGCCAGCCTTTGCCTCTCAATAGCTCCTATCTGACTTACCTCTCCATGTGGCCTTGAGCAGTGTCCTTGTCCTTGCTCTCCTGGAACTTCCATTTCCCCTGGCCTCCCAAGAACTGGATGAGGCAGGTGCCATCCTTACCATCACGACCCCCATCTCACTGGTTATGGCAAGGAGTTAATGACATGTGTAGGGAAAGTCTCATAACACGTGTGCTCAATAACTAGCATCCATTTTATTGCTTATGATTCTTCTTCTCAAGCCCTACCTGACCCTGGAATCTTCTCTCTGTGGTTCTTTTTTTCTCTTTAAGAGTCTCTCTTCTCATCTCTCTCTAAGACATTGAAGTTCCCACAGCTTTCTGCTGGGGCTTTGAACTAGGCTTCTAGTCACTTAAAGACCAAGATGGGGATAGAGCCCTCTATTTCTGACCACAGAGCTCCCTTCACCTGGGCTGCGATAAGGGACCATCAGGTTGGCTGGAAGAGGAAAGAGACTCTTTCTCTAACCAACTGGTTAGGACTGGGGGAGTCCCAGCTTCACCTATTCTCACCTTGGTGTGGCCAAACCGGAACTGCTCCCGGTCCACATCAATGGAGTTCAGGAGCTTCTCTGAAGCATTTTTGCTGTCAATGAACTGGCCTTCTGGGATGGCACTGGCATTGAGGATCCGATACCTGAGGAGAGGAGACACAATTTCCTGAATGGATTCAACCTCCAAGAATGTTCCCATTCCTGAGAACAGGCTTTTAGAGCCTTCTTCTATTCCAACCTTAGGAGAAAGTAGAATACGATCAGTTGCTTTGGGAGAGGGAGATGTTAAGGGGTTAATGCTAGATGAATGGGTCATGGCAGAGGGGGAGAAGCATAAAGGAAGCCCAGCCGGTACACACAGGGCTGGAGTTTAGCTTCAGGGGCAGTGGATCTTATCTGATTTAAAGGAGCCTTGGCATTGCCTGTGACCTGCACACCTGCTCTACTCCTGCAGGGTTCTCCCCTTTCTCTACTCTGGACAAAGTCTGGAGTAATGGGTCTCGAATGGGGCAATTTGGTTCCCAGGGAGCATTTGGCAAGGTCTGTAGAAAGTTTTGATTGTCATTTTTTTTTAAGACAGAGGGACAGAGAAAGAGAGAGAGAGAAAGAGAGAGAGAAGAGAGAATCAGTATTTTTCAGTTTTTCATGTGACCTTTGTTGCTCCAAGACTTCCCTGTATACATGGTGCTGGGGTTCAAACTCGTGTACTTGCACATACCAGGCAAGCACTGTAACCACTGAGCCACAGCTCCAGCCCCTGATTGTTACAGTTTGAGGGTAAGAGGTACAGGATTACTACCAGCCTCTTGGGCAGGGGCCATGAATGTTGCTAAACTCCTATAATGCGCAGGACAGCTCAGTCATAAAGGATTATATAGTCCCAAATGGCCATAGAGTGGCGGCTGAGTCATCCTGGTCTAGAGTCACAGTTAGGCTAGTGGGCTTGGCCTCTGGCCTTGGGACCACTTTGGACAGGCACAACACCCATTTTGGGCATGGGATCATCCCCACCCCGCCCCTGGCAAAAAACAAAGTCCATAAATCTCAGAAGACTTGTGAACTCACCAACCACCAGCCCAAAGAGTGCCTTTGGTCCCCAAAGGCAAAAGTTACCCTCAGAAGGAGAGAGATGCAAAAACAAAGTAACCTACCTCTGTTTGAAATCGGCATAGAGGATCCTGCTGGGGAATCCTTTTCTGCAAATCCGAATGCCCTCGAGAACCCCGTTACAGCGCAGCTGGTGCATGACCAAGTAGTGGTCCATCACACCTGGGGAAAGAGTGGCCTGAGGGCATGCTTGTGACTTTGTCATTGTTCATCTTCTTTTATTTTTTTGTTTTAGTGCAGGGAATGGAACCCAGGGACATTCTACCACTGAGCTCCATCTCCAGATCATTTTTATTTTTTATTTATTATTATGTTTTTTAAAGATAGAGGGGACAGTGAGAGAGAGAGAGAGAAAAAGAGAGAAACAATTTTTATTTAGTTTTTTCATGTCACTTTCATTCCTCAGACACTTTGTTGTGTACGTGGTACTGGGGTCTGAACTCGCATACTCATGCGTGCCAGGCAAGCGCTGTAACCACCAAGCCACTGCTCCAACCCCCTCCAGATCATCATATATATATATATTTTTTTTTTTTTTAATTTTGAGACAGGGTCTCATCAAGTTGCCTAGATTGACCTTGAACTTGTGACCCTTTTACCTTAGCTCCTAAATTGCTGGGATTCTAGACAGGCTCCACTATGCATGGCTCATTGTTCATTTAATCTTTTAGGGAGACTCTAGCACCCATAACGATGGTTTGATCTTTATCTTGCTGTGTGCAGCTCTGGATTCTAACTAGGCTCCCAGGGAGGGCACAATGAATGTGGAGTGGCTATTGGGCCTTCCATTAGATAACCTGAAATGCCCTCCTGCCTCTACACTGTGTGGATTTAATGTCTGCAGGCTGTGCCTTTAGGGAGAGAAGAGAAACAGAATAGAGAAGAAAGAGGGCTGTGGTAGAGAGAGGGTTGAATTAAGGGTAGGTGATCATAAGTCTGTGCTTAGCACCTGCCCTGGGGAAAAGTGGGTGAGGACTAAAGCTTGCACTGAAGAAGAGGAACCAGAGGGACTAACTCCCATGGGAGAGGTACCATGGCCACTTTTGGTAACAAAAGTGGGTCAGGCACAAATCAAACTGGGGCTGAGAACATTCTGACTTGGGGCTGTGTAAGGAGAGAGACCATGGCTACACGATAGCGTCTCAAAGACAACTTTGTAAGTTGCTGGGGAGCGTGTGGCTAACTCTGGCTTTGACTTAACCTTATGGAGACTATGGAATGCTGCAAGCTTCCCTGGTATCTGTGAGGAGAGATCCTTACACAGTTACACAGTGTCCAAGACTTTGCTCGAGTAGTACTGATACAGCAGTTATTGGCCCCCTAAGGCTATTTACATTTCAATTCATTACCATTAAAAATTCATTTTCTTAGCTGCACTAGCTACATTTCACGTAACTAATGGCTACCATATTGGAAGTGCAGATATTGAACATTTCCATCCTTCCCACAAGTTCTATTGGACAGCAAGTCCCTAAAGAAAAAAAATTGGTTAAAACCAAGTAGAAATTGTATCAGAATTTCAGAAAATCACTGATATAGAGAGAACTTTACAAAGCCTCTAGTCCACCGCTCATTGATTCTCAGATGATGATTCTCACTGTCTCAAATCCCAGCTGTGCTTTTTACTGGCTGTGTGAACTGGGACTTTCCATGTCTCAATTTCTTCACTTGTGAAATAGGAAACATGCTAGTATCTGGTTTATAAGGCTATTGTGAGGATTAACGGAATGAAGATGAGTAAGAGACTAAAGCAGTGCCTAACACAGTGCTTGGTGCTGCGATCTGTTGCAGCTGGGGACGGTCAAAGACAAAGTTAAGGTCTACATCTCCACAAGAGCCAGGAACAGGGGAAAAAGGCATAATTATGGGACAATTTTTTTGTTTTGTTTTTAGGATCAAAAGAAAAAGGACATCATTTGATGATGGGGACACCAGAGCAGCTGCTCTGCTGGCCAAGCTGTGCACCTGTTGGATGCTGTGTCCACTTGGGGAGGGGGACCTTTCCTAGCCCCACAGACCCCGGGGGAGGTGGAGGCCTGGAGAGGTGAAATGTTTTGCAAGGTAGTGGCAGAGCTGAGGCCGGACCCTCTGCCCTCCGAGACCCCTCTTCTCTGTGCAGAGCATTCTGAGATGAATTCTCTCAGTTGAATTCTTTCCTCCCAACCCTGGCTGAGATGTTTTTAGCAGGTCCATGAGAAGTCTTCCTGAGTCTTTGTACAAACTTCCAGAACTTCTATAATGCTCCTGAGCCATCGCCTCCTCCTTCTCATATTACTGGCCACAGAAGAGTTTTCCTTTTCATCTTCCCTCACTTTTCACCTCCCTTCCACTCCTTTCTCCTGCCCATCAGTCTCCATGGGCAGTTGTATGAATCCTGGAATCCATGGATACACACACGCAGTGTTTTATGATGCGTGACTTGCTAGTCAGGGAAAAGATTACCCCTCCAGGGGCTAGCTAATTCTTAGCCTTAGCAACAACTCCCTTTTCATATGCAAACAAACAAATCCAAAGCCCTTTCCTTCCAAAGGCTGTCTTTACCCAGCTCTCACACTCTGTGGCCTTGTCCCTGAGCCCTCATCACACCATAGCAAGACAAGTGGGGACAGTTTACATACCTTAACCCTGCTGGGTCTATCCAATCCTAAGGCAGCTTAGCCTGCTAACCCTGCATCGCCCGCTCCTTCCCATGGAAACCACAAGGGCTCCTACCTGAGATGTTCCCTTTGTTCTTCTTGTCCCCTAACCTGGCCCTTGTTCTTCTCTACCTGAACCTACAGGGTGAGACCCTTCCTCTTGGGAACTGTGTATGACAAAATCTTTTCGATGGCAGTTCTCTCCAGATCTGTCAGCCTCACCATACCTGAATAATAGTCAAACCCACACACTCTTAGAAAGACCAGGATTGTCACAAGTGGAGAGTCAGAGGAATCCAGAGCAGCCCTTCCCCTAGGGGCTCCTGTTTCTGAGCAGAGATCCTCAGGAAGCCCTGGGGGGCAGGGGTTGTGCAAGGACAGCTAGAAAGAACCAAGTGTGCCTGTGGGTGGGGAGGAGGTTGGAGATTTGGCCTTGGGCTATGGGCTTCCAGGCCCAGCTCTGGGTGCCCTGAAGTGAGATATTGGAATCCCATAGTTTCCAGTGTGACCTCTTCTAGGAAGTGAGAGGGTCATGCTGACTGCTTTCTGACGTATCACCCGGGCTCGTCTCTTTTTAGAAAAGGGAATGAAAACAGAGCCGCAGCCTAGCAAAGGAAAGCAAATAGAAATAAAAGGACAGAGATTTCCCCGAAACCCCCAGGGGTCAGTCCATCCTCCTCCCTCCAGATACTTGAAGGCCACCTGCTTTCTGGAAGATCCATCACGTGCACCGTTTGATTTGTGCTCAACCACAGCAATAACAGAAACCAATCTTTTTGTGACAAAATGCCAAAGTATAAGCCCATGATTTCATCCGACACTTAATGGAGGAAAGGGCTCTGTTCCAAGCCTGGAAGAGAGGCTGGCTGTGCCTGGCTCACTGGGAAGGGATGCAGGCTCCCAGCAATGTCCATCAAGATGATGCCCTGGCTTTTGTCTTTGACTTGGACTTCAGAACCTAAATTCCACGGAAGATGCACTTCCACTAAATCAGTAGAACTGGTTCTCTGGGGAGTTAAAGTTTCTGGTTTAGTGTATGACTATTACTAATTGACAGACATTTACTGAGTGTTCACAATGTGCCTGGCCCTGATTTAAGTGTTTTTCCTTATATTTGCTCATTTAATCCTCATGACAACCCTATAAAGCATTGTCACAGGTGAAATGCTTATAAAGTGAGTCACAGAATAAAGGGGCATTTTATTACTTTTATGAAAGAAATACTTTTAAAGAAAGAAATAGAAATGCCACTTGTCATTTTATAGACGAGAAAGCAGAGACAGAGAGAACTAAAGTGCTTGGCTTGGGTAACATGGTGAGCGGAGATGGGATGTTTTCTCTGAGCAATCTGGTATCTCCGTTCACGTGTGATGGTGAAGAGGTGGGTGTTTAACCAGAGTTTGCCCAGAAGGACTTCGCTGTGTCACTGTGCAGTCTGCTGTGCTGTGTGTAGGCTCCCTCTTAGGCACAGCTCTTTGGGACAGTTCCTTATCTTTGAAGGAAGTGACCCCAAGAAACAGCTCTGCTCTAATACACGTGAATGGGGACTGAGTGATGGTTAAAGGTCTACTTTAATGTCTGATGTTCTCTATCAATATACACACGGTCTCTGATTCTCAGCTCTCTCATCCTTAAAATGGAGATAATCACACATATCCTGCACGAACTGTTTCAATGATGAGAGAGAATTTAATAAGGTGACTGAAATACACTACAGAGTAAAAAAAATACCTGTTTATGATGGGGTACCAAAGACAATTTATTTGCTAAATGCAATGATTTTTAACTTTCGGGTGAAAGAGGCCAGTAGAGTCCTTTAAGAATCTTATGAGGGGGCTGGAGTGGTGGTTCAAGGGGTTGGAGCACTTGTCTGGCATGGGGGAGGATCTGGGTTCAAACCCCAGCACCACATACACAACTAAGGGTGGGAGAAACGAAGGCCATATGAAAGAATAAAGTTGATTCTCTCTCTTTTTCTTAAAAAAAAATCTTATGAAAGCTGTGGACCTAACGGGTCTATATACATATATATGATATTTTGGATATGATTTCATGGGAGGGGCATCAGAAAAAATAAGATGCCTAGTTGAATTTCAGATATATAATGAATAATTTTTTAATATTTAAATTTAAAAATTTTTAATATAAGTATACTCCAAATATTGTGTGGATCATAGTACTAAGTAATTTTGTGTGTTGGGGAGGGTGGTACTGGGAATTGAACTCAGGGACACTATACCACTGAGCTACATTCCCAGCCTGTTTTATTTTTTAATAGAGAGAGGGGGACAGAGGGAGACAGAGATAGAAAGAGAGAATCAATTTTATTTATTTTTTCATCAGGCCTTCGTTTCTCTGACACTTAGTTGTGTATGTGGTGCTGGAGTTTGAACCTGGGTCCTCATGCATGCCAGGCAAGTGCTCCAACCACTGAGCCACTGCTCCAGCTGCTTTTCGTTTTGAGGCAGGGTCTTGCTAAATTGCTCAGGCTAGCCTCCTGAGTTATTGGATTACAGCATGCACCACTGCATCTGGCAGCAAGTTTTGAACTATTTATCTGGAATTGGAATTTAAAATGGCATCTAGTATTTTTATTTACAAATGTGGCAACCCAATTTAATGGACTAATTTGAGAAGTGATAAAGAATATAACCCTTTTCCCTCACACATCCACATAATTTTATATGTCCCACGAAGTCCTGCTCTGTTCAAATAATGGCAAGACAGGTTTGTCACTCACCAGGAGTCTTGGTCTCATTGGGAATCAGACATCGTACAAAGTGAGGGTGAGTGCTCCGTAAGTTGGTCATCAATTTGTTTAAATTTTCCTGGGACACAAACCAAAACAAGTACATTTATTTTAGCACATGTCATTCTTGCTGGGAGGAAAAACTACTGAATTTGGAAACTGCCCAAACACGAACCCTGAACACGGCTGACACGGTCTGGAAAGAGGAGCCCTTCTTCTTCCCACCCTTCTTGCTTCCTCCGGAGTCACCTGTAGGCAGACACAGAGGGGACTTCAGATGGGTCCAGAGGATACAGTGGCCAGCTTGCTAACCACCTCTTCCAAGCCCAGAACCAGGAGCTTTGGCTTCCTTTTGACTTAAGAGACCCAAAGCTTTATTTATTTGATTTTTTTAAAACATAATTTTTAAGCTGCTCAGATTTGGGAACACTCAACTTTATCCCTGTTAACGGAGTGGGGTGGGATGTGGGTGGCATTTAATGTCTATAATAACTTAAGACTTGCAGAATAGGACAGTCTCTTACCTTTAGAGACAAGACAAGAAATCAGACTGAATAACTGGTAAGATTGAGAGGTCCCTCTTAATGATAGTAATTTCTTTCTTGTTACCACCTTTTATTCTGAAATCCTGTTTAGTTCTTTCATGTTTTCTTTTCTTTTCTTGGCAGTGCTGAGGATTGAACCTAGGTCCTTCCACACACGAGGCAAGTACTATACCACCAAGTTACATGCCTCACTTCCCTGTTTATCTCTTAATGAGAAAGTAACTGAAAGTAATAAAAGTGAGCTTTCTCAAGAATATTTTATAAGTCAATTTTCCTTCTTTTTCTAAAAGAAAAAATTCAATTTGCTATCTTAATGTAGAGTTAGTGATATTTGGTCTACTTTCTCTGAAAGGCTCACTTTCACATTTAGTTCACATTCATATTCAGTTTTACATTTTTGGTGCTATCTCAAAGTGAGGTTGTGTAATATAGTTACAGAGATACCCTGGCCAGATTTAAAGAAAAAGGTGTTTATCATTCAGGTTTAAACTTGCACACATTTACTATATTTCTCTGTTCAGAGCACACTACACATTAATTTTGAAAAAAATTTAATTATCTACAGAATGTTTACCTTGCATATATTTTAAAATTAAAAGAATTAATATAACAAATTTGTGCATTTAAGATTGTCTATCCCTTTCAATTCTACTTAGGTAATTATTGAAAATACAATGATAACTTTAAAAAGTGATACTAGCTTCTGCAGCCACTTTGGAAAAGTGTTCAGCAGCCTCAAAAGGTTGCCATAGTTACCATATGACCCAGCAATTCCACTTCTAGGTATATACTCAAAAGAACTGACAACACATATTTGCATAGAAACATGTCAAAAATGCTCACAGAGGCACTTTTCACAGTAGCCAAAAAGTTGCGACAACCCTAGAATCCATCAATGAATGAATGCATGAACAAAATGTGGTGCATTCATACAATGGAATATTATTCATGCATAGGAAGGAAGAAAGTACTGGTAAATGCTACATCATGGTCAAACCTGAGTGAATGAAGTCAGACACAAAAGGCCATCTAGTGTATGATTCATTTTGTAACAGATTTCCAGAAGAAGGAGACAGGAAGTAGATTAGTGGTTTCTAGGGGCTGGGAACAAAATTGGAGTGACTGCTGTTCATTGATTGCTGAGGGACACAACTGTTTTTTAATTAGATGGTGGTGGTGGTGGTACAGCATTGTAAATATACTAAACACCACTGAAAAATTTAAAGGGTAAATTTTATTGTATGTGAATTATATCAATGAAAAACAATTAAACGATGAGATACTGGCTACTTCATGCACTGAGAGGTCCAGTTTACCTCCACAGACCTCTGTCTTAAGGAGCAGGAGCAGTCCAAGTAGAAGGAAGAAAAATGGAGATCAGAATCAGATGAATAAATCAAGCTCAGCCTGAAGCTTATGTTTGACAACTGGTTTGATGAGCATCTTTGGGACATGAGTAATTACACAGAGCTTTCTGCAGGGGAAAATAAAGACAGAATTTTACCTGCTTCAGCACCAGCATAGTTGGAAAAAAGGAAGGAGAGCAGTTTCAGTGAAGATTTCTGGTACAGCCCCACCACAGTCTCATTCAGGGGGTCCTTGTTCTTGTCCAGCCAGCCAGCAATGTTGTAGTCCACAGTTCCGGCATAGTGCACCAGTGAGAAGTGGGCCTCCGCCTTGCCTTTGGCAGGCTTGGGCTTCTGGAAGTTGTTGGACTTGCCCAGGTGCTGGTCATATAACTTGTTCTTGAAGGAGGTGTCTGTTGCCTTAGGGAACATGCACTCCTCTTCCAAGATGGAGAAGATGCCCATAGGCTGGAAGGATAACAGAGACCATGCCTCTACATTAAGAGTACCTACCAATGGCTCTAGGGTCTGGAGAAGCCAAAGAGAATTTCTCTGGTACTAGGAGCACTGGAACATAAGCTTTGTGAGAGCAAGGCTCCTGGTTTGGTGCAATGACAGAATATTGGTAGACAGAGAATGTGTTTAATATTCGTTGAACAAAAGTATATGGAATAAGATTATGTGTATATAAACATAGCTCACTTTTAGCAATAGATAAAAAATAGAAAGTTGCACATGGAGCCACAATATGAATCATACATTAAGTAATATGCATTTCTCATTGCTACTTAGGAAGACATAGTTATTCCACCCTGATCAGTTTTCAAAATGTTATGGGAAGACCTCTTTAAAAGTTAATATCTCCTGATTTCATAGTAACATTCAACCAAGAACCCCACTGTACACGGACGGTCCTTTCTCCTTGGGTCTTTGGGCAAATCTAAAGGATCAGAAGTACCACAGTTGTTGCTGGGCTTCCGCTTATATTCTTGGAAAAACTGAACCCTTGGATCTTAACCACCCATGCATCTTTTTAAGGTGTCAGAACAGATTCTGGGGTGCTTTCCATATGATTACCTTCTCTGCAAAAGAGGAGTCAGCTATCTGAAGGCTCACAGCCTTGCGGAGTAGGGTTAGGGACACCAATCTATTATCAGAGGAGAGGCAGAACAAGTACCCCAGGGTCCCAGCTAAGAGCAGCTATCTCTGGGGAGCAGCATTTATCTACCTTTTCTATGAGCTCAATGCAGGCAGCCAGATCCATCCCAAAGTCAATGAACTCCCACTCGATGCCTTCCTTCTTGTACTCTTCCTGCTCCAGCACGAACATGTGGTGGTTGAAAAACTGTTGCAGTTTCTCATTGGTGAAGTTGATGCACAGCTGCTCCAGGCTGTTGAACTAGGGATTTCCAATACCAAAGATTTTAAGCGAGTTTGGAAAATTCACTGGAAATTCTGCCAAGCAGACACTAAGTAGGTCAATCATTTCCCCAAACAACTCACATCAAAGATCTCAAAGCCAGCAATGTCCAAGACCCCAATAAAGTACTGCCTGGGCTGCTTGGTGTCCAGTTGCTGGTTGATACGGGTGACCATCCATAGGAACATTTTTTCGTAGACGGCTTTGGCCAGGGCTCCCACTGAGTTGGTCACCTTGATAAATGATCACCCATACAGCACTCAAATTAGTGGTTTTACAGTTACATTAAATTAGAATATATGAAATTGATGTTATGAAGATCAAGGGCAATTGAATTTTGACAATTTCACACTGTTTAACTTAATATTAAATATTTCTTGAGACATTTGCCCACCTCATGATGTTCCTCTTTCTTTGAGAATTATCCCACTTATAAAGATAGCTTTCTAACAGCTATAACACATGACTCCAGGCCCTGGCCATACTTTCTTGAGCCCAGAGGTGGATCTTTGATCCAGGTTGAGTGAATTGGAGTGTCTCTTGAGAGAAGATGGAGTGGGGATCCAAAGATACCAGTCTCGATCTCGGGGTGAAGCTTGAAACACAGACATGTAAACTTGGGAGGTCTGAGGGGATCACCCACCAGAGAGGTGGAAGAAGTTCCTCTGTCTAAGCAAAGATACAATAGAGAATGAGAGAGATGACAGCCCATGGCACCGCAGTGAAGGAGCTAGAGAGAGGCTGCCTGGTGCCAGAGGGTTCTTCACCTCCTGATCCTGCCCTCCTGGTGCTCAGGGGACATTTCTTCATTTGCACTACTTGAGTTCCCCATGAGACCTAAGAATGAATTCCCCCTTAAAGCCAAAGCCAGTTTCTTACATGTTTCTGAAAACTGCAACCCAAAGTACTTTAAGAGGATGATTAAAATAGCAAGCTACTTTCATCATCCAGATTCAAAGAATCTCCATTACCTGCTGGACATTCTGCCCTTTAGTGACATATTCATTTCCCACTTTCACCCGTGGACAGCACAGTCCTTTCAGCATTTCTGCAGAATTCAGACCCATCAGGTAA
This sequence comes from Aplodontia rufa, assembly GCA_004027875.1. Lineage (NCBI taxonomy): Eukaryota > Metazoa > Chordata > Mammalia > Rodentia > Aplodontiidae > Aplodontia > Aplodontia rufa. The sequence continues at coordinate 49,595 of PVKS010007468.1, read as the reverse complement.
CCAGCTTTGTCAGCCACTGACAAAAGAGGAGAAAGAGTGTCATGCAAAAGCAGCCACTGCTAAAGTGTCTAATTGGACTCTGGTTCTTCCTGGAAATATTTTCTATTAATCCTGTATGGTGTTTTTATGTTCTCCTATATGTACCAGGACTAGACTTATCCAATGAAGTTTCAACTCACAGTCCAAGGATCTGTCTCCAGAACTTCAATTTGCCTCCTAGATGCAATCTTTATCAACAACTAACTTTTTGATTGATTTTGACCTTCTGGTATTTCAACTGCATAAAAAGATATAAATTGCATAGTAATATTAGAGTCTGATATACATAAACTGGTATAGAAGTAAAGGAGGCACCATCTGGACAGTTGACAGTATGTGTTAGGCCTTTTCCTAATTTATACGAAGTTTCATCCTAATTGCTGAGAGAGAAGCACAAAATCTTGACCCTGTCTTCAAGTGCTCAGATGGCCGACAGAAGGTGAATGTTGGCAATATCATATTACACATGGACTATACCTGACTCTTGGTGTCTGTAGGTTTTGCATGTGTGGATTCTACCAACCCTGCATCAAAAATATTTGGGAAAAAAATTGCATTAGTACTGAATGTACACAGACTTCTTTTTCCTGTCATTACTGTCTAAACAACGCAGTGAAACTGTTTACATAGAATTTACACTGTTTGGGTATTATAAATAACCTGGAGATGATTTAAAGTATCCTGGAGGATATGCATAGGTTACATGGGGATACCTGAGAGTTTGTGAGCTCACAATGCAACTGCTCATTCATTAATCCCAGGTGGTCTCAAAGTCTTCCCTTGTTACTTGGAGTGCCAGTAGCACCGGTACATGTAGGAGAACATAAAAAAGGATTAATAGAAAATATTTCTAGGAAGAAACAGAGGCTGATTGGACATTCTGCAGCTTGCCAAATACATTCTATACCATTCACCCTGAAAAAAACCAAATAAATAAATAAACAAACAAACCCCATTCACCCTGGCATCAAGGCCTTTAAGAACAAATGCCAAAATAATCACTTTTACATTCTCATTCCTTAAAAATCCACTACAGATGGACTGTTCTATAGCCAAAGTGGACCACTCTCTGTTCTTCCCTTCCCAACACATTCTTTTCTGGTTTACCTTGCCCTCAACAGTTCTTTTGCCTCTTCTTCCCTCTCTCCTACATTTTTCAGAATCCTAATCCTCCTTTGCAGTCCAAGTCAGCGCCCCCTCCTCTGGAAAGCCTTCCCTGACTTCCAATCAGAAATGCATCCTACACTGAGCTCTGTGGCTCTCCTGCTATATTTAACTTGGCGCAGCTGTAATGGGCAAGATTCTAAGATGGTTTCAGGGACATGCGCCCCCTGGTGTACATACACAGTCTCCTTCACTCGAATATGGGCAGAACATAATTGAGTGTATGATGGGCTATCACATCCATGATGAGGTTGATACGAAAGGGAGATTATCCCACGGACTAACCTAAACAGGTGAGCTTTACGGGATGCTGATTAGGTCATGTAGATTCCCCTAGTCTCTTAATTCCTTATTATGCAAGAGTTTAAAATACTTGCTTCGCTCACTGTGGGAATGTAATAAAAAGGTGGAATTATTAGAGATGACCCGTATTGCCAACCTTTTATCCAAGTACTTTGCAGATTGCATTGTGACAGACAGAGGCTCAATGAGTAGGACATGTGGGGACTAAATCCTGACCTTGCTCAGCCCTCCTGATTCCCTTGGCCCTATTCTCAAGCCTCTCAGGGTGATGCAGAGAGTGATGGTGGGGTCAGACAGGTGAGAATTATGAAGAGTAACATTTGTTCATCTGTCCTTACTTCAGGAGCAAGTTCAACATGTCAAGGTGGGAGTCATAATAAGAAAAAAATTTCAATGCCACTTTAGCAAAGACCTCATTTTAGGCCCAAATGATTAAAACAGTATTCTAGACATTAGTAATAAAAATATACTCAGGAAGTGAAGTTTTCTCATTAAAGTCTACCTTAAAGAAACAGGTAAACGTTGCTGGCAGAAACTAGCAGAATGGTTGGTGATTCACCACTCTAGGAGTTCTTGCTGGAGCAGGTGGACTTCCCCAGTGTGTGAACACTGAGTTTCAGACAACTCAAACCCCATTTACACAGTTTTGGAAGAGCAGGTCTGGAGAATGTAATGTTTAGCTCACACAGTTGTGTCCACACATGAGCACAGGTGGAGAGTCAAATCCCCCTTCTCAGATGAAGTTACCTTCCGTGCCATCTGGCTCTGCCTGCTCCTCTCGCTGCTTCTGCTTGAACTTCATGTTCCCGTAGTGCATCACGGCCCCTGTCAGCTTGTAGATCCCAACTTTCTCCTCTGAGCTAAAGCCTAGGATGTCGATGGCATTCTGGGAGGAAAAAAGGCCAGCTGTCTCAATAGGACTCAGGAATCTGTATGCAGATTTCTCCTGGCAGAGACCACACCTCCTTACAGTTCATGAGATGATAGAATTTGCTCAGATAAGTGGATGACAGGTAAGTTAGTGGGTATAAACCATTTGTTTGACACACTTGGGTGTTTGGAGTTGATTGTAGGAAGAACACAAGGATGATCTGTTTCTATCCATCAGATAAAAACTGAGTGTAATCCTCTCCCACTGTACATAGATGGAGACTATTTTCTGGGTAAGGATATTGGAAGCCATTGTGTGAAGGAAATCACATAGACAGTGATGGAGAAATAGTATACAAAAGTTTGAGAGTTTGTCATTGCAAAATAGGAATTCCAATGTTGTTCAGACTCAAGGAAATTCATTGCAGAACATTAGATCTAGAAAGGGAGATCATCAAAGATAACGCCATTTGTTTTCAAATGAGAAAGGGGCAAACTTTTGAAGAACTCCCCCAGTTTTTAAAATTTATCTATCTATCTATCTATCTATCTATCTATTTATTTATTTATTTATTGTGATGGGAATTGGTTAGGCACTGTCCATGTATTATCTCATTAAATCCACATGAATACTTTGTAGGTATACATATTTTTACAAATTCCAAGGTGAAGAACTGACATTTTACAAGCGTAAGTAACTTGTCATACAAGAAGGATGTGACAAGATGGCAGCTAGAGCTAAGCTGGATCACTACAGGGCCAAAGCCTATAGTAGTTGGTGGTTTGGTTTCATAATTACTTTGCCCATCTTCTACCACAAAGTTTCAATAAAAAAAAATCCTTCTCTGTGGTACCATATTGCTTACACAGCATTTTCGCAGCCTGAGCCCATTCAGTGTCCATTGTATTGGCTGAAATACGTCTGGACACATCTGGTGACTTAGTAGGATAGACCCCATAGGTCAGCAGGATGATATTGAAGACTGAGTCATTCTTGGGATGGTGCCCCCTTTTGGGGGAGGAAAAGCCCACATCAGGAACTAACAGAGGAAGAGAGATCCTGGGGCCATGATGATCAGCCCTTGAATCTGTATCCCACCTAGGGAATGAATGCATATCTGTGTTCTAGGGAGGGGTTGCAAAAGGTTAAGAGAGAAAGAGTCCTTCACTAAATGCTGAAAGGAACCAGGGGAAAGCCTTACTGCATGCAGAGGGAGTCTCCTGGAGTATATAATCCCAAGAAGGCTTTCTCCTCTTTGGTCATAAACCATCACTCAGGAGAAGCTCTGGGAGTGGGAGAAGCACCAGAGCAGCTGGCAGTAGGGGAGGTACAGTGTGGACACGAAACACCTCTGGTGACTTTTAGGATTACAGTCAACCCTCTATCCATAGGTTCAGCATAAGTGAATTCAACCAACCACAGATCAAAAGTACTTGGGAAAAAATACTTGTATCTGTATTTTTTCTTGTTATTGTCTAAATAATGCAATCTGACTACTTACACAGCATTTACATTGTATTATCAATAATCTAGAAATGATTTAAAGTATATAGGAGAATATATGTAAATTATACATAAATGTCATTATTTTATATAAAGGACTTGAGCATCTGTGGATTTGGTGTCCAAGGGGTGACCTGGAACCAATTCATTCCCCACAGATCCTGAGGTATAACTGAACTTAGGAGGTCCTTTCTTGGGGGCTGGAAGCAGAGTATCATTCATTAACTTGACCAATTTCTGTATTGCAATTTGGTAAATACTAGGGAAATCTTGTTAAAAATGTACAACAACTAGACTTCAGCTAACTTTAGATTATTGAGTAGTGAAATTTTTAACTTGCATTAAAACAATTAGGAATACCTAGAAAGGTCACAAAATGAAAGCTAAGAAGCTGGGCACTGGGCAGTGTCCCTAGGATGAAGAACATGACCTCTTTCCACAGCTCTTGTAGTTTCTGTGAGAATGGAACAAGCAGGAATGTAGACAAACTACTCATAGATAGGATATTTTCATTAAAAATGCAAGCTTTAGGGTTGGCCAGACTTGGGTTTAAACATTTTCACTGTCACATACAGATCTTGTGTCTTCAGGCAAATTATTTATGTTCTCCTAAGACTTAACTTCCACATTTGTGAAATAGGAAGTAGTACTACTTATGCCAAAGATATTTTTAAGGCTTAAATTGATAATGCAGGTAAAGTCACTTATCTCAGAGCCTGGCACATATCAGTTCTCAACACATTTAGTTATTATTGTTATTATGATTATTTACCCTGCATATATTCCCCCAAGAAAAAGGCCACAGATGAGACAGGTATACTAAGGAGGTAGGTGCCTAAGGTGAGCCTAGGGACAGGTAGAAGCAGAAATGGAGCGGCCGCTACAGAGGGAGATTATTATCATTATGATTATTACTCTTTTTGGCTCCCTGTTTTGTACTTCTGCATATTTTCTAAATTTTCTTGAGCTGTGTGGGTGTTTTGTAACCTGAAAGCTTCCAACAAATGTTATGTCACAAACCTTATCAATGCAAAATTTTATTCTAATTAAAGTGCTAGAGGACAGAACGAAGGTCTGGTTTGGAGAACCATCTGGATTCTTTTTTGGAATCTTGTGGAGTAGACCTGAATAAGGAGAGGGGCAAACTGCTAATTCTCTTGATCTCTGAGATCTTGGCTCTAATCCCTTAGTGTTCCTGGATCCCAGTTTTCTCATGAGCTCACTGAGATGCCTCTCAACTCAAAAGCTCCTTGATTCTCTCCATAAACAAATTAATTTCATGCTTACATCAGTTGCCAACAGTTCCTCACTGTCATCGATGCTGGCCACTGTGACCTCTCCCTGGCTCACGAAGGGAAAGTCAAAGGGGTTGGTTGAAATCAGAAGCAGGTCTGTAAAACACAAAGATCCCTTTAATAGCGTAGGCATTGTCCCAAAGCCACCGATGAGGAAGATAAGAATGATATACGAGAGCTTACCAATTAGTTCTGGCTTCTTGTTTGACATGATTTGGTAAAAAATGTGATAGCTTCTCTCACTGGATAACTGAAATGTCACTCTGGATTTTTCCAAGAGATCTAAAGTTAACAAAAATAATTTGATTTCAGGTTCCCAAGGGTTACTTACCTTTGTGGCTAACTACCAAGGTGTTTGTATCAAATGTCTGGACTCACAGGTTTCTATGTCAGCAGATGCCAGCTTTCCGGTGGCTCCGAAGTGAATCCGAATGAACTTCCCCTGTTCAATGGCAGGGTGACAAACACCACAGTTACTTGCTTTATGGGATTCTGTGTGAGCCTCGGATAGGTGCTACCATTGATGGATGGGAAGCCCAGGGAGAGGGAGGAAGTGAGGCCAGTTGAATAAGCACTTCCTGCTTCAGTTGGCCCTGCACCCAGGATCCCTAGGCACTGACTAAGGCTCAGGTCGCTCTACCCTGAGTGCCTGGCCCTGTTCCTAAGCTCAGGGATGCCCACAGGCTCCCCTCTACTCCCTGCTGGGGACCACCTCCTTTATGACTGATTCCTTGGTGTTTATCCTGTTTTCATGCCTGGATTCTCAAATACTTCTTAAAATCTTGGAATCAATTATATGGTTGGGCTACCTGTCTGATTTCTTTTTCTTTCTTTTCTCTTTCTCTCTCTTTTTGCCTCTGGATGCTACTTCTGACATTTCTCATCTCAGATTTACATACTACTTACTACAGGCAGATCTAACTGCTAAGGTCTCTAGCTCCCAAAGAAACAGTTCAGCCTGGGTTCACCTCTTTTTGAGGAGTGAGAAATAAAATTTCACGCACACACATACACGCACATATACACACACACATACACACATATGTATATACTTATATATAAAATATATAATAATTTAACATATATTACTTTATGAAATTTATACATAAAATGCATATATATGAAATTATATATGTACATAATTTACATAATAGTATACATATATAAAACGTGTGTGCCCCTGTCTTGTATCCATTTAATTGGTACTCTATCGCACTGTGAACAAATTTGAGGTAAAAAATGTTGCCTTGCATATTCCAAACAGCTTTGAATGTGATTAGAGTTCAACAGTGTTCTCAATATTTTTATGAATGAAACCTAGAAGGGTTTGTGAAGGGTCAGTGGAGGTATGTGTGAATAGAGTGTTGGGTCTTCAGTACATTTAGCTGATTTCTGGAAAACAATGTAAGCCACCCAATAGCGTGCAAAAGCCTGGAGGGTGGAAGGTGGATAGAAAGCTTATGACTCTGGCTCAGGGCGAACAGGAGAGGACTTTAAACTGAATAATGATGTGATGACAGGGAGTTCCTGAAGGCATCATCTCCACTTTAGTGGTATGAGGTTAGCACAATAACTAAATTGGTCCAAGCACTGTAACACATTTCTACACATTTACATGCACCCAGATTCCCCACAAAGAAGAGCTTAGTTTTGCACTCAGGAAGACAGATGGGCAGGTGGGCAGTACACAGGGTACCAAGGGCATATCCAAGGAAAGCAAGGTCAGGGCTCAGAGTCTCATTCTTTGAAAAAGGCATCTACTTCCTAATCAATAACCATTTCTTTTTTGTGGGGTGAGCATAAAATGTGAGCTTGAGATTATTCAACTGGTGAGATGTGTGAAGTTCTGATATACTTTTGTACCTAGAGTCATAAATGAGGGCTTTACCTCTTGAGTATTTGTCCTTCTAGACAATGAAATTAAATAGAGTGCTGGATGTTTACTTGCCAATGTGGCAGTAAATCGCTCTTTGGTTGAGCTAATCCTAGGTGAAATGTTGAAGGATGGAATATATCCTTCTATATATTCAGTACCAACAAATTCCCAAGTTCGGATCTCTTCTACCTTTTCTAGTTCTTCTCAAGCTCCAAGTGTTCCCTGACTTGGCGGAACTTAATTCACACTAACAGTGATGTGGGTAAGTCAATGAATTTGCTCAGTAATATTAAGTAAGTGCATGAACAGATACTCATTTTCATTACCTATTTAGGAGATATAAATTAAAACCATTATTGATATCACAAAACGCTTATAAAATGGCTAAAATTGGGTCTAAAATGTTTCACCCTAGAGAATCTAATTTGAACATTAAAGAATTGATTTCTACTTGTAGAATTTGAATCTCTGTGACTTCAGCATACTGTGAGATGACGTTGACCAGTTAAAGAAGGACAGCTAAATCTTCTACCTGTCAGAAAGAAGTCAACGTTTACTACAAAGAGTATAAAAATATTCCAGTTGGGTAGATTTATCTGTATTGCTTGAGGATAGAACAAGGTCCAGTTATTTCAGTTTTTTGTGGCAATTTTTCACATTCAGCATTTGGGGACAGGGTGTGGTTTTGGGGGATAGTTGAAAGTTGGCTTACAAATCTGGAGGAGTTGTCATTCCTCACGGTCTTGGCATTTCCAAAGGCCTCTAGCAGGGGGTTTGCCTGGATGATCTGATCCTCTAGGGTTCCCTAAAAATAAACAAAGAGGGAAAAAGGACTTTAGACCATCTTCTGGAGGAGCCCTGGGTGATTGGAAAGTGTGGGTGCTCTTGATAGGGTGTGGGAGTATCTACCAGTATCTACCAGTATCTACCAGTATCACCTGGTGTTCAGCACAGACATGTGGCGATACCATGGCCCCACCAGATGCCACCCAAGGAGTCTCAGATTGCCCAGGGAGATTCTTATTAGGTCAGCAATGAAGGCACCTCTAGTCATGCCAGATTCCAGGATGGAGCATTATGCTCCGCATCTTGACATCCACACTACCTTTCTTCTGTGATAACATTTCATTATAAATCATGGAATTTTAGGTACATGTACCTCTGAACTCACTCAATATCATAGACATCTGCGTTCAGAAGGGGAAAGAATGTGAATAGTGCAAGTGACCCAAGAGCTTATACAATAGAAAGCCATTTTCAAAAGTGTTGTAAGCAGTAAAGAGTATTTCATAAAAATTATTACTTAGACATCTACTGTGGCAGAAAGGGTTTCCATCTCACTCCCATGATTTATCTTTCTGACTCCAGAGCAGAGAATCACCTAGTGATTCTCTAGGTGCGATCCCTGGATCAGCAGTACAAACATTACCTGGGAATATGTTAGAAAAGCAAAACATAGGGTCCCACTTTAGACTTTCTTAACCAGAAATTCTAGGGCCCTCAATCTTTTTTAATAGCACTTTTGTTGATTCTGATGTGAGTTCCAGTTGAGGATCCCTAGAGTTACCATTCCTTCTCCAGAGGGCATGTGGAGTTGGTCATGGTCACTCACTATTACTGATGGAACTGGTGTTAGCCCCCAAATCCAAATAGGTAAAACTACTTTCTACTTTGTCTCATGTTGTGATATAATAAAAGATATACATATTTCAGTCTTCATCCATTTCCTGACACAAAATGGACTAAAGTTTTAAGTGTTTTTTTTTATATACTAACAATGAATGAGTGGTGTCTGGGGCTGCTAGATAGCCCCAGGGTGGGAGTTTGTTGCCATGAGAACTGAGGGCTGGAGATTTCAGAGGAGAGGGATTGAAGGTTGAAGAGATCACTAATGGCCAAGGATTTAGTCAGCCATGCCTATAGAATAGAACATCTGTAAGAATTCTTAACCAAAGGGATTCGGAGAGCTTCCAGAATGGTGAACACATGGAGATGCTGGGAGGTGGCGTGGCAGTTCCATTCCCCTCTCCTATTTCTTGCCCTATGCCTTTCTTCAACTTATTGTTCTTGAACTGTATCTTTTTTTTCTTTTTTTAAGAGAGAAGGACCAGTGTGAGAGAGAGACAGAGAGAATCAATTTAAGAGAAAGAGAGACAGAGAATAAATTTTTATTGAGTTTTTCACATGGCTTTCGTTACTCTGACACTTAGTAGTGTACTTGGGTGCTGGAGTTTGAACCTGTGTACTTGCACATGCCTGGCAAGTGCCGTAACTGCTGAGCCACCACTCTAGCCCTGAACTGTATCTTTTATAACAGACCAGTAAGTGAAAGAAAAGTGTTTCCTTGAGTCTGTGAGCCTGAGAAGGGGTTTGTGGGAGCCCCAGATTTGTAGCTGTTCAGTCAGAAACACAGGTAAAATAATCTTGGGCTTGCAATTGGCATCTGAAGTAGGGGGTGTCCTATGGGATTTGATACTATTTACAGGGAATTAGCATCATAATTGAGTTAAATTATAACACACACACACCCAGTTTATGTCTGCAGACAATTGGAGTGTTACCTGGCGTGGAAGAAACGCCCACACAGTTGGCACTGGAAATGTCCCTTGCAGGAATACAGAGAAGAAGAAACTTCTGATTTATTTACCTCTCATGCATGAGCACATACCCTTGGTGCTCATCCAATACGTTAGATATGCTTATGCTATTAAGCCTCCAGTGCACAATGCTGCTTACCTGCATTTTACCCGTTTGCTGCTCTTTCTTCTTGTCCCCAGTAACTGCAATTGTTGCAAAGTACTGGATGACACGCTTGGTGTTCACAGTCTTCCCTGCACCAGATTCGCCACTGTCCATTTAAAAGTAGATTAGGAATGTGAAGAGAGAATCCACAGGATGGGAGGATTAATATCTAAAAAATGCCAAGAGCTCAAAAAAGTTTTCACCAAAAAAAAACAAATAGTCTGATTAATAAATGGGACAATGAACTAAACAGACACTTCTCAAAAGAAGAAACACAAATGGTTAACAGATACTTGAAAAATATTCCACATCATTAGCAATTAGGGAAATGCAAATCAGAACTACACTGAGATTTCATCTCACACCGGTGAGAATAGCAGTCATCAAGAATAGAAATAACAAATTTTGGAGAGGATGTAGATAAAAAGGAACACTTTTATACTGTTGATGAGACTGTAAATTATACAAATGCTATGGAAATCAGTATGGAGGCTCCCCAGAAGACTATGCATGAAAGCACCATATGATCAACTATATTACTGCTCAGTTTTTACCCTGAAGAATTAAAATCTTCTTACTACAGTGATACATGCATAGCCATATTTATAGCAGCACAATTCACAATAGCCAGACTGTGAAACCAGCCTAGGTGTCCATCAATTGATGAATGATAAAGAAAATGTGGTATATACACAGAGTTTTATTCATCCATAAAGAAATTATGTCATTTGCAGGAAAATGGATGGAACTGGAAAATATCATGTTAAACGAAACAAGTCAAACTCAGAAGGTTAAGCGTCATATGTTTTCTCTCGTTATATGGAAGCTTGAGAGGAAAAAGGAAAACAAAGGTGGAGGTAGATCTCCTAAAAGTCAAAGGGAGATCAACAGAGGAAAGGGACCAAAGGGTGGGAGGTAGGGAGGGAGGGGGGAGTGATATTGGCCAAATTCATTGTGTGCATCTACGAATGTACAGCAACAAATTCCATCAGTATGCATCACCATAAGGCACCAACAAGATGTGGAGGAAAAAGTAAATCGGACAAAGGAAAGTGGAAGGGACGGGCACTGGCTTCTGAGTCACCATGGGTTCAAGCACGGTTTACTCACGTGATGAGGATGGACTGGTTGTCTCGATCTAGAAACACAGAGGGAAGCAAAATAAAACAAATGAGCAACAGACAGACAGGATTTAAAAACAGAGCAACATTGGGGGAAGTTAAAGAACGCAGGGTCTGGTTCGGCTTTGTCATGAACTTGCACGCGTTGGGCAAGTCTAACCTTCTTGGGGACAATTCGTACAGATTTCCTAAATGTGGGATGTGTAACATGGGCAGCCTGGGGAGTGAACAGTGAACCCCACATGTAAAAGTCATTCATGTTTGTAGATCTTTAACTCGTTGCTAGTACTTTTTCATCTTCCTTTTAAACAAGGAAAGCAAGTCTCAAGCTCAGAGCTGGGAGGAGTTCACTGCTTCTAATTAGAATTTACAGGCACTTATTGACTGTCATTGAATTTTTTCTTACCTTTATTTTCCACTTGTGAGAAAATATTTCTATTTATGAGAGTATGAGATTTAATAGTCTTCCTAATATTCATATATTGAAGTTCTAATATTCCAGAACCCCAGACTGTGACCTTATTTGGAAATAGGATGCAAGTAAGATGCAGATATAATTAATCAAGATGAGGTCTTTCTGGAGTATGGTGAGATCCTGATCCAATACAACTGGTATCCTTATAAAATAAGGGGGCATTTGAAGACAGACACACAAACACAGAGAATGACGTGGGAAGATGAAGCCAGAGGGTAGTGTGATGCTTCTACATGCAAAGGACACCAAAGAGTGTCTGCAAACCACAGAAGCTAGGTGGGAGGCCTGGAACAGAGTCTCTCTCTCAGCCTCAGAAGGAACCAACTTTGCTGACACCTTGATCACAGACTTCTAGCCTCTAGAACTGTGAGACAGTACATTTCTATATGTCATCAGTCTTTAGTTGCTACAGCAGCCAAAGCAACCTAAATACAGATAGTGATATTAACCTTCCCTTTGAAACTGATGTAATTTCAGTTAAAGAAAAGAAATATTGTTTGTGGAACTGGTAATTTTCATAAATTAGGAATTTTCATAAATAGAAATGACTGAAGTTTGGTTGACATTGTATTGGATGATTTTTTAAGTGTCCTCAGGTCTTGAATGCTTCCTTCTATTTCTTATCTCTGTGCTGAGTCAAGTCCAGTGAAAGTTGAACATATAAAAGTGATGGTAGGCATAATGGCATGGTAGTGTCACTATGTCTCTATGGAAATCTGGGAAGATTGAAAGGAGATTGAGTTTGGGGGAAAGGAAGATGAAGGGACACGATTATACCAATTTCTGCAACTTTGTGCCCACTAATTTAGTTTCTCTCCCAAGTATGTCCACATTGGGGGTGCTTTGCAGGTGAAGACAGGGCATCACCTGTATTCCACAGTTCTCCAAATAAGAATCGAGTTAGTGTGGCTTTGACCATGACTCTGGCCTCGTCAGGCACCATGACTGGTAAATGAAAGATGCTGCACCCCTGGTTTTTCATCCCCAAATCATCTGAAGATCACTTTGGTTCATGTGCTATTCTGATGACCAGAGTCTCTAAAGGGCTTGAATAACTAACAGAGAATTATTTTTAAAAAATGAACAAAGAGATGACTCACCAGTCAGCATGAACTGATAGGCATTGTCGGAGATGGAGAAGATGTGGGGCGGGGCCTCCTGGCGCTTTTTGCCTCTGTAGGCTGTCACCACCTCCGGATTGTATACTGGCAGCCACTTGTAGGGGTTGACAGTGACACAGAAGAGGCCTGAGTAGGTCTGGGAAGGTCAGAGAATTTATCATTTGGATCTTGTTTTTACTCAGGGAGATAAATAAAATGCACGGCAGTTCAAGGGCACTCACGTAGATCATCCAGGCTGCATAGCGCTCCTTGAGGTTGTACAGCACAGCGGGCTCGTGCAGGTGGGTCATCATGGCCATGTCCTCAATCTTGTCAAATTTGGGAGGGTTCATGGGGAACACCTGGTCACTGTTCAGAGTGAGCATCTGGGTATTGAGAAGAAAAGGAAATGATGATGAGGAAGCCAGTGATCAGCAGCCATTTTAGCTGAGTGGTGGAAGTAGTGAGATGCTGTGGTACAATTAATCCACATAACAATATTTTTGTGGATCATTTCCATTCCCAGAGATGATCCACAAGTAACTGTCCTTCATTAACCTAATTCTGGTCAAACTGTAAAACCAATTCTGGTCTTACGTCCCCCAATCAGCCTGCCATCATGTTCTCCAGGAGAGGGTTACAGGGGTGCAGAGCTATAGTGCTCAAGATGGCTAGATGGAGCTTAGGATAGCAAAGATCAAGGTAGGTTGCCTTTGCTTACCATACTTTCGGTGAGTGCTATGGTGAGATGAAGGTTGGAAGGTTGGACAGAATTGCTCCAATGTGTTTTTTTTGCACATTTCCACCTGAATAGCCCTGCTCCAGTGGGTCCCTTTATCTAGAAGACCTTCATTGAAATTATACCTAGACACCTTCAAGTTCCTCCTTCTTCTGTGACCCATTTCCTCTCTTTCTTGTTTCTTCAAGGCTCCCACAATTCTTTCTACCTCTGCTTTCATATTTAAAACATTGGAACTTGTGTCATGCATGGTTCATGGCTGTATAATATTTTGAGACAATTACTGAATTTTCCCCCTCTTCACTCAAGCATACAGTTGGCTCTGCACTTCTTTTTAAAAAGAGAGTAAAACAATAGGACAGAAAAGAGAAAGAGATATAGGATTTTCTGGATTTTGTTTTCAAAAAACCAAAGTGCGTAGAAGAGCTTTGAGGGTTTTGCAGAAAAGGTGAAAGGAAAGAGATTTGCTATAGACTAAATTTCTTGAAAATGGAGGTCCTCCTATCCCACAGCCCTGGGCTAGAAAGAGAGACCCAATTGTGGTCAAAGGGATGGGAGAAGAGTCTCTGCATCCTGAACCTTTAGGAACTGACACTAGTTTCTAATTAGATCCTCCATGGGGGCAAGGAGACCGCAATGTGAGAGTGTGTGAGTGTGAAAATGAGCCATAACCCTGAGGGTGGGACAGCCCCAAGAGTGACTGAACACATTTCTTTTTCCTATCCCAGTGATAGAGGTCTGAAGTCAGAGGTTAAATCTGATTAAAAAAAAGGAAATCTGTCTTGTGCCTGAGTTTGACCTGAGACTCATACCTGCTGTATACCTCTTGATTCCTATAATAGATGGTAAGTTTGGGAAAGATTGTGCTGAGATTTGCTTACATTTGAAAAGTGAGCCATGCTTTGACAGAGATCTGATGGATGTCCAGAAAGTACTGAATTGAATGGCATGCTGTAATTCTCCATATTAAACGAGCTGGTGCCTCCTTATCTTCCTCTGTAAGAGTCACTGTTTAACCCAGAGAACCGTGTTTGGTTTGTCCATTCAGCAACATTAACCGATTGAGTTTAAGTAGTCCGATTTCTTTCACCTTCACTTCCCCCTTTCCTCCAAAGCAAATACCACAAAACCCTCAAATCTCAAATACTCAAAGGGAAGAGACAGGAGTGAAGAGTGTGGCACGGAAGCTTTCACCTGTTCCTTCACTACAGGACAGAGAAATAGAAGCTTCACTGTCTTCTTAGAGACCAACATACAATTTCTACTGAGGATGCCCACGTTATCAAGGACATTTGAGATCAACACTTACCCGGTCATCCAGGGTCTTGACTGTGACTTTGTCATTTTCCCTGCTCTGGATCATACCTTTCACGTACATTTCCTTATCATCCACTGCAAAGCAGGCTTTCTTTGAATCAAATGGGCGATTTTGAGCCTCGATTCTCTCCTTCTCAGGTTTCCGGAGGTAGGGAGCTGCTTCTCCAAAAATGGCCATCTCCGCATCAGAGCTCATGACTGCAGGGAGCTGGGAAGAGCAGCCGACTGCTGAGTCTCCCACTTGGGTGGTTATCGCATCTACAGGATTCCTACCTGTTATTTTCATCTAATGGGGGCCAGATTCAAAGACTCTGTCCTGAGGTATCCACAACCAGGCCTAGGGTTTAGAGTGGACCAATGAGAACAAGGTAATAGGAATATTTTACTCTAAGAAAAAATGTGAGGATTGTTTTTCTTTCTGAGTGTCACTTTTTGGAACATCTCACTCAGTTTAGCCCCAGGTGGGCAAGTGTGGACCAGTTAAAGGCAGCCCTGATGATCCTGTTAGGTAGGACCTAGCAATGAGCAGTGAACTGCTTGACAAGGCCACAGGTTCACTCTTGACGTTTTCTTTAAGCTACTGCCAAGGCAGAAAAGCAACGGAAAAACAGTACACGAATGTTGAGGATAAATGAAAACAAAAAAGATAATGGGGAGGGTGAATGCTTGAAGAACAAAGAATCTATGGGACTATTTCTTGACAGTACCCATAAAAGTTGAGATAAAATTAAAAGCTACTGGCACCAGGTGTCTCCTACTAGCTCAGAAGGGGGTATTCTTTAATAGCGCAGACGCACTGAGGTAACTTTTGACCACTGTTGACCCCAATGCCCACATTAACATGGGATTGACTTGTAGATGAAGCCCCTCTAAATAGGATGGCCACCATGACAGTTCCAGAAAAGACCAACTAATGTCAAAAACTCCACCATCTGACGTGAAGGAGGATTTGAAACCTGATTGGCACAGGCTGCTGAAGGAGGACCCCAATTTTCAAATTAACCATCAAACAGTAATAAATTTGAAGACAGCATTGTGTCCTTTGCTCAGAGATGCCCCACTCTCTCTCTCTTGAGAGTGCTTTCTGCCCCAGTCTCACTCTGTCTTTACTTTCACTTATAATGAAATTCTCTTACATGACTTCTCTTGTCTGACTTTAAATTTTCTTTCTTCAGTACAAAAGAACTGAGGTTTGGAGTTTCAGCCCCCTGCTTTCCTATGAGAGGCCCAATAGAGGAGGTTTCAAGCACCTTTCTAAATTGTGCATCCTGTTTAAGCTTGTGGCCTCAGTGTCTTCCCCAATTCTTTCTTTTTTAATTGTTGGGTTAGTCTTTATGTTTTTCATGCTGGGGATCGTTTCCAGGACCTTGTGCATGCTAGGCGACTGCTCTATCACTGAGACACTTCCCCGTTCCCTGCCTTCTCCAATTCTTAAGTGAATCTGGAAACAGTTCTTGAAATACCGACAATTCTCAGTAGAACTTCCAGGTGGCCCAGTGACATGTAAATGATGAGACTAGAAATTTCCCACACTTGTTGAGGTAAAGAGGTGAGAAAAGCTCAATGGAAGGGGGAGCAGTGGCTCGGTGGTTACGGCGCTTGCCTGGCATGTGCGAGTACGCGAGTTCGAATACCAGCATCCACATACACAATGAAGTCTGGGAGCAACGAAAGCTGCATGAAAAACTAAATAAAAAATTGCTTCTCTCTCTCTCTTTCTCTCTGTCTCCTCTTTCAAAAAAAAAAAAAAAGGAGGAAGAAGAAAAAGAAAAGTGCAATGCTTCCTGTGAAATTCCAGACTTCCATGGGCACACCAGGACCCCTGGAGGCTTGTGAAGGCACAGATTGCTGAGCCTGAAACCAGCATTTAGGATTCAGCAGACATAGGGTGTGGCCTGAAAACAGGGCGTTTCCAGCAAGTTCCTCGGTGGTGTGGTTGTCACTGGTCCAGAAACCTCACTCTGACAAAGGCGGGCTGCTACACTGTGTAGCAGTGTCAGGGTGTAACAGTGCTCAGTTAGATTAACACCTGCCTTAGAATGCACAGCATGGGGTGTGTGTGTGTGTGTGTGTGTGTGTGTGTCTATCTCGAACTCTCACTCTTTCTCTCTCTCTTGGCTCTTGTGTTACTCTCTCCTGTAATTATTCCCCTTTTTAACCCTTCTCTGTATGTGTATTCTTTGCTTAGAAGCCAGAAAACCAACCCCCAAATCCCAGCACTGCGTTGGCCAGACCATTTCACTTCTCTGGGCTCCTGTCCCTTGCCACTTAAAATGATGAAGCTAGCCTAGGCCCTGTCTAAGGCTACTGCATGTGTGGCTTTCTGGTTTCTTTCCCCTTCTCTGTTCACCTCTCCCACTTGCTCTTTGGATCTCTTTTTCCTCAGCTTCTCTATTTGTTTCCTCCACATCTCATACTCCTCCCTTTCTTGCTTTCCTCTTTTCCTTCCTACATATTTTCCTGTAACTAAAATAAAATAGAATTACAAACGCGCGCACACACACACACACACACACACACACATCCCTCTTAATAAATGATGTTTTTTGAATGAGATCTTTTATATCCTCTTTTTTAAAGTGTGGAAGTTGAGCATTTGTAGTTCTCTCACCCTCATGTTAGCTGTTAGGAAATTGCTCTCCATTAGTAATGGTTTTAGCATCCCTTCTGGGCTGGGGATACAGCTCGGTGGTAGAGTGCTTGCCTGTGTATGCGTGAGGCCCTGAGTTCCAGCCCCAGCACTGCAAAATGAAAAAAAAAAAAACCCAAAACAAATAAACAACTTCCTTCCTATAATTCTGTGGAGGTCTATGGTGCATAGAGAGAAGCTTTTGATTTGTTCTGGGCCTTGTTCAGATTCACTTGCATTCTGAGCTAGGTGTGACGGAACACACCTGTGATCCCAGAGACTTGGGAGTCTTAAGGCAGGAGGACTGCAAATTTGCAGCCACCCTGGGCAGTTTAGAGAGACCTCATCTTAAAATAAAAGGGCTGGGGATGTAGCTCAACCGTAGAGTGTCGCTGGGTTTAATTCCCAGGACCGGAGGGAAAAAAAGATTGCATTTGGCTTTACTTTGGCCAGGGACTCTGTTGAACTCTGTGGACTCCTGGTTAAGATTTCATGGGTAAGTGTCTGACATTCATTAGTGTACCCACAAAGAGGGCCCCTGGCTTGTAGCTGTCACAGTTTAAATTTTCTCAGTTATTACCTGAGAAGGAAAAGAATTAATCATTTCCCCCTTTTATTTCTCGGAATGTAGACCCTAGTGTTGTGCATTGATGGGTTTCTTTATAGAAGTAGTTCTCAGATTTTGTGGTCTCAGACAAGGACCCCTTCACTCTTTTAAAATTAAATTACTGGTTTATGTGAGTCACACCTATCATCATGTACCATATAAGATATTAAAATCTAGAATATTAAAATTTTATTAATTCATTTTAAATTGGTATAAAATATCTATGTTAACATAGGTAGCATTTTTATGAAAATAATAATATTTTCCAAAACAAAAAGCAATTAGTTAGAAGGGTATCCTTGGCTTTAATTTTGCGAATCACTAGTGTCTGTTTAAAAGAAGACAGATGGGGCTGGAGCGGTGGCTCAGCGGTTTCAGCGCTTGCCTGGCAGGCACGAGGACCCGGGTTCAAACCCCAGCACCACGTACACAACTGAGTGTTGGAGCAGCTAAGGCCATGTGAAAAAACTAAATAAAGCTGTTTCTCTCTTTCTCTGTTTCTCTCACTGTTGCTCTCTCTTTAAAAAAAAAAAAAGCGAAAAAAAATAAAAGAAGACAGATGGCTCCTCAAGACTGCTTCTGTATTCAGTCTACAGTCATATTTTCTTTTTGTTAAAATAAATATTAAAAAATCCAGCTCTGCACAGAAATGCTATTGGAAAAGAAAAGAATATTTTCATCACCTTCTCAAATAATTGTGAATTTTCTTCTTAGATACTGTATTAACACTTAAGTGGAAGTTTCTGGAAGGCTAATTACATTGCAGAATCTGAAAACGTATCAATAAATGTTTTGTGCTCTGCTACATTATAATCCATTGATCCACCTTGTACTTTACTGGTGCTTTTTTTTATATATGCACATCATATATTGTCCATTTGGAAAATATTATTTCACTGAGTTATACTTCCAACTGTGGATACATTTCATTATATATTTTTAAAAATTCATAGTCATTACTAGTGCCACTGTGATATCACTAAAAAGTTCTTTAAATACTAGAAAGCCGTCAAACTAATGGTGCAGATATCTGTTTTCCTATATTCTAATTTTTGTTTGAAGGCTCAAGTTTATTACTAGCAAATGCTATCTATGTTCTTCCTCCATAAGACAATAATGCTTCATTCCTTTTGGAGAACATGTCTATCAAATGTCCAAGTTGAATAATCCACAATTTGTCTACTAGTTGGTCTTCCAAGTAAAAAGAGTATTTCATAGATGAAATGACTATTTAAGTTTGCAACTCATATAAGTATGCATGTATTTTTCCATAAGACAACTGTCAAGTACTAGTGGACTTCCCATTTCATAACTAAAAATACTAAGAAGAAGTATACCAGGGCTGAAGCAGTGGCTCAGTGGTTACGGTGCTTGCCTGGCATGCACGAGTACTCGAGTTCTAAACCCCAGTACCACGTACACAACAAAGTGTCCAAGGAATGAAAATCATATGAAAAACTAAACAAAAATTGCTTCTCTCTTTCTCTCTCTCACTGTCCCCTCTTTCTTTTTTTCTTTCTAAGAGAGGACAGTGAGAGAGAGAAAGAGACAGAGAGAATCAAATTTTATTGAGTTTTTCACATGGCCTTTGTTGCTCTGACACTTAGTTGTGTACATGGGTGTTGGGGTTTGAACCCATGTACTTGTGTATGCCAGGCAAGCGCCGTAACTGCCAAGCCACCACTCCAGCCCCTGTCACCTCTTTCTTTAAAAAAAAAAAAAGTATACTTAAGAACTGAGATTTAATAAAAAATAACAATTCTTACTTTAAAAATTTTTTTAGTCATTCTTGGGCTGTAGTTCAAACCCCAGCACGCATGTATACAACTAAGTGTCAGAGTAATGAAAGTCATGTGAAAAACTCAATGAAAATTGATTCTGTCTCTCTCTCTCACTGTCCTTCTCTCTTTAAAAAAGAATTTAAGTTATTCTTAATTTAAACTGCTTTTTAATTGAAATTTTATATATAGATACATATTATATGTTTAGTTATATACATATTATATATTTAGTTTAAGTACATGGCATTGAAGAATACTATGACTACTAGTACAGTTTGGTGCTAGACTTTGATTTCTGATAATGCAAGCAGTTCCATACATCCTTATTTTTGCATCTTTCATATGGTGAAAAAAACCAAGTAAAGCTGTTTATTGTTATGACACTGTTTTAATTTCATTTATTTCCTGAAGGGTTCTTGGGGGATCTCCAGAGATCTATGGACCATACTTTTAGAAAAGCTGTGCTGTTGCATTAGGGTATCTTGGAAGAATGGGTGCTTATGTCCTTCTATTAGTTTGACTTGATGTTAAGTAGTGCAATATCCAAAAGTGATGGCGGCAGATCATACACATTGAAGGCATCTGCAATAGAACCTCTGCAGGGGACCAGGGAGTTGGATCTTTTCACAGGGCATCAGAGTGATGCTTGGACATTACTTGCTTAAAACATTATTTTGCTTTACTAAGGCCAGTATCATGGCATAGTACCATTCGTTGTACACAAAAACATGATCTAGGCAAATATTTCATAATTTAGTAATTACATACTTATTTTACTTAATTTATTATTTTTAGTGATGAGGATTGGACCCATTGCCTCGAGCCTGGGAGGCAAGCATTCTACTACTGAGCTACATTCCCCCCTCTTTTTTTTCAAATTTTATTTTGAGATGGGGTCTTTCTAAGTTGCCCTGGGTGGCACTGAACTTGCAATCCTCTTGCCTAAGACTCTCTAGTAACTGAAATTGCAGCCATATTTCACCATGTCTGACAGTAATTGTAGACTTAAAGTTCATTGCCTCGTTTTATCAAAATATAAGATGCCATCAATTGTGTATTCCAGAGAGAAAAAAAATGCAGCTAATTCAAACTACAATATTCCTTACATGGATTACAATATGCATCCCAATTTCAGAAGTAACATTTTGTGAAAAATGTGAAAAAATCAGAATTAAAAAAGAGGGTAAAGTGTGCTTCCCATTCAGAGTATCACATCCATCTATACCAGCAATATAAAGGAATATTTCTGAAACTTCAATATGCAGATGAATCCAATTGAATTTTTTTGGTAGGTCTGAGTTGAGATTTTGAAGACCTATAAAATCCTCAGTTGATACAGATGAAGCTGATCAACATTTTCACTGCAAGAATACGAGAAACTTAAAAAAAAAATCAAAGAACAAATCAATATAAATATAATTTTAAGGGGATTAGTGGTACTAGTGTTAAATGAATATTGTAAAATTTGTGATGGTGACTTAAGAAAAATCTGAAGTTGGAGAATGACTACATTAACTGACGATTGAATCAAATTTTTTAGTCTTCTTAGAAAAAGTAGATTTTTCCATCTGGGCCTCAAATTACAAGTAATTTTCAGGTAGAGATCTTTGTTCTCCTTCCATCTTCTACTCTAATCATGACTTAGAGCCCAGTATCTTCTAATTGTATTACATTACATTAATGATACTCGAGCTGTCCCAGGCAATATTCTTATACAGGTGCTATCCATCTAGTTGAACACCTTCAGGTACAACTTATTTCCATTTTGAGCAAGATTGATAGGTCAAAGATTCTTCTCGGGCTGGAGCGGTGGCTCAGCGGTTTCAGCGCTTGCCTGGCAAGCACGAGGACCCGGGTTCAAACCCCAGCACGACGTACACAACTGAGTGTTGGAGCAACTAAGGCCATGTGAAAAACTAAATAAAGTTGTTTCTCTCTTTCTCTGTCTCTCTCAATGTCCCCCTCTCTTAAAAAAAAAAAAAGATTCTTCTCGTTTTTCAACTGGAATCTTGCTCCCGTAACTTCAGGATGGTCCATTCTCATTCCCCTCTTCATAACAAGAAGACAAGTTCAAGTCTTCCTATAAGACAATTCTTCATTGTTTGATGGTTGTTCCGTGTTCTGCTTGGCTCTTTCTTCTCTGTGCTAAATAGGCCCAGTTCTGTCTTCATCTACTTCTTCCATGATGTATTTCTGATCTCTTCTGCTGTCCTTGTCACTTTACCCTGAATCTACTCTTGCTAATCTCTTTAAGTGTGATATCCAAACCACATGCCCTCCTCCATCACCTCTCTTGACCTAGGTGTAATGGCTGAGGTGGTGACTGCTAGTTGGGAGCCATGCCATACTGCTGAATCACCATTCGCTGTCCAGCAAAGCCCCTCAATCCTCTCTGTGCATGCGGTTGCTAAGTCAAATCTTCTCCTTACATTTATGCAACTGTGTTAGGACTCAAGGGTAAAACCATTAATTCTTGGCTAATGAACTTCACCTTGTTAGATGTGGCCTCACTTTCCTGCCATATGACTCATGGTGGCCCCTGAACTCTACTCTCAGACAGTACCTTAATTAGCCTCTTCTCTGTTCCATGAGCATGCCCTGCTCTCTCATCACATAGCTATGCCCCTTCAACCACCTCCTCTATTCCTGTTTTCAAGAACCTTCTAATTGAAATGACCACCCCCACCCACCTAATCTCCATCATCACCTCTAAGAGCTCCCCTCTCTGTTTGCTCTCAGTGTAACACAATGCTCTTGGCTTTCATTCTTCTGGAAATTTCTCAGCCACTATGTCTTGTCAGCAACAGTGTGGTCATGACTCAATTACACTTTGGTTCCTTTTGTTTTAATTCATCTAGAATTACCTTGAATAAACACAAATTTGGGGGAAAGGGTTTGATTACCATATGGAGCACATGGATTTGAATGATCCCTCCTTATTGTTTCAGTATTATTTTAAAGAAAAATAGAGCTAAATGGATTCAGGGTGCAAACTCTGAATAAGGAATAGCCAAGTGATCCAATGTGAGAACTGGACTTGATCCTGTGAACATAATGTTCTGGGCCAACTAAGTATACTAATCTAGAGACTGCATGGTAAAGTTCTGAAATCTATTTTAAACATTTCAATGCAATGAGCAAATTCTTGGGAAGCTATTATTCCTTTGGTAAAACCTGCACATTTTGTAATCCTTTAAGAAGAGTTCAGTAATTCATCACAAATTCATTGATTTCAGCTTCTTATGGGTATGGAAAGAAAAAATATGTAAAATAATGTTTGTTCTTCATCATAGCATTCAGGAGCAAATTGAAAGTAGGTCTTACCTTCCTGGTTTCCAAAGTGTTGGTGATTGTCCTTCAGGAATGAAGCACCTTCCTGGGGGTGATTCAAGAAATAAAAAACAAACAAAAGCAAGTGAACTAAAAAGATTTTAAATAAGTATAGAGATTGTTTTTGTTCTGGTTTAAAAGAGTTGAATAGATACACAGTGGACAATGTGAGATGAAAAGCAAGTTTCCATTTTGCACTTTTTAATTTTGTTCATCTCATCATTCTTTATATAATTGGTTAATTACAGCACTTTCCAAAAGAACTTTCCATGTGTACAATTGTTCAGTTCTTTAGGAAGTGCAAAGAACAGGTAAGAAAGAAGTATAGTCTCTGTCCTGTAAGAATTGAAAATTTAGTGTGGTTAAGAGAGATGCTCAAATAAATCTTTGAACAAGGAAGAGCAAGAAGTGTTTTTGTAAGTCTAAATTCAGTATTATGGGAACTTGGATCTCATTCAAGTCAAGGAGCAAAAAAAGGAAGGGGGGAATGAACCGGACTGTAACTGGGATGCTATGGAGCAGTTGTCAAATTCTTTTGCCAGTAGGAGAAAAGTTGTGAATTGTGGGTAAAGACTTCTTTAAGAGTAATAAGAAAGGTCCTCTTAAATGTCCTAAATTCTCCTGGAGAAGACAAAGGTGGAGTAGCTGAAAACTCACCAAGAGTAAAGAATCTCAACTTTAGGAGTTTATAAAGTACGTGACTATCTTAAGCAGCGCATTAGTCTGAAATATTTTCAGTATAAATTTTAATTTAAACAAAATTCCCATTTACCATGCAATACTTTAACGGAGGCAGGGGAATACTTCATGAAATCCCCTGTAGGAAGGGACCCACATTTCAGCATTTGGTTTGCTAATCTGCTTGCCTTCTTCCCTCTCCTTTTATGAGTTTTAATAAACCACAGCTACATCCTAAATGCATGCAAATATCACAGAAAAATAATTTATTCCACATTATATTCTGAATCTTTAGTTCAAAAGGGCTAAGGCTCGGAAGCCTTAGCTTAGAAACCATAGGTTTCTAATAACAGTTCTGTTAAGGAGCTGCTGCAATTTCTTTAGGTTTTCTTTTCCTTCTGTAAAATGAAACACATGAGAAAATCTTCAAAATTCCTTTCAGCCCTTTGAGTCTATGACAGAAAATTTTCCAGTGTGATGTGGGACAGAAATCAAAGTACCACAAGACTTGGAAAGCTGGAGTCATTCTGATGGATGCTATTGTGCTATCAGAAATGATCTGATCCAAAGTCCTTAAGACATATCATACCAGACCAGCCTGCAAAGCAGCCTATAACAACCAGACTATGGTGTGTTCTATGATGGATAAAATGTGGATGCTTCCATGGGATACCATCCTCCTGCAATCAGAGATTTAAATAACTGTAAAAATATTCAGATAATAGTTCAAGGCAATCACAGAGGAGATATCATAAGTTAACATATTAATTTGCTAATTCAATGGTATAATATGAATTTTGAGACTCAGAGCAGGGATTAAACTTCATATTCTTTGGTGTGTGGATTTTTTTTTTGTCTCATAATTGCTTATATTCTTTTCACCCCTTGTAAAATCTTCTTGAAAGGCCAGGAATCTTGTCTTGCCATCTTCTCTCTGACATTGCTCTTAACAAAGGACCTTATAGTTTAAGGGCTCTGTGTTACCTTCCCTTCTGCACTGGTAATCTGATCAGATTAATCATTGCTATATGAAAGAAGAAGGTTGGTATTTGTGTGCACTTACCTTTAGATGCTGCGGTCGGAGCAGTTTCAGGAGTGTGGTCCTCGGCTCTCTTTATATTCCCAAATCTGCCAGCCTAGCACTCTATCTTGGCTATATTTGGGGGATCACCATTTACTTGTTAGATGTAAATGTGTCGTAGCCCTGATCTCTTACTCTTGTTAAATTACTTGGATAAATGAGCAGCGGAGGCTACATAATGCCAAGTCAGCTGTGTAGGGATTTTGACGTTGGACACAGATCTTTGAGACTTAGAGAGTCCTAGGGGCTGAGTGGAACTGGGGCAGAGTGTGCTAAGAAGGTCAGCGAAGGGCAGAACCGCAGACCCATATGTAAAGCAATGGGCAATCAATAGCGTGAATAGTAACTACACATTTACCTAGCATTGGCACGGGATGGTGTGTTCCTTGTCTCAGAATTTTATGAAAAATTAAGGTTGATCACTGAACATGGCCAGTCTTACTAATTTATTTACTTGTTAAAAAATTGTTGTAGAAGGAAAGTTTTCCAAAACATATAATATATTCATCTTGCTTTATCTAATCTAATATCCTGAATATAATTTAATTTTTTCTTGACCATTCAGGGGTTTTGGGAAATGATAAATTGAGGTCATAATGAATATTAGTCTCTTAGTGGGTATTGCCCTGCATTCATTATTTCTAGATGGATGCAAACTTTTCTACTTTTAAGTTTTTATATCCTTCTTGTATTAGGTTTTGCTTTTCAAATCAAGGTCTTGGTATGTTGCCCAGGTTGGCCTTGAACTCCTGGGTTCAAGGGATCTCCCTATCTCAAACTCCCAAGTAGCTGGGATTATAGGCACGAGCCACCATGCCAGCTTTTTATATTTTTACCTTCACGGCCAGTCTCTCAGGTATGTTTTCTTCCTGTGGTTAGCAAATTTGCCTCTACTAGACTTCTTTTGCTTTCTAAAATCTATTGTCAATTGAGAAACAGATTACAAAGTTATTATCAGGCCAAAGTAAGAATAAATAAGTTCTAGAGGGTTCTAATTGGAAAAAAAATGGTCTTTGTGACATCTCCTGTAGTTGCTTGGGGGATTTTTTTTAATATAAAATAAATATTTGAGTATGTAGGAACAGTTGTACGTGTAGAAGTCCAAGCCACTTACAGAAATAGTCTGATGTTTTTAATTGTTATGACAAACGTTTGCTGAATCAAAGATTCTCTGAGTCCTCCAGTGTGCAAAGTCTCCAGTAGGCCACCTCCAAAGGAGAAGGTGCATTAGTCAAAATGAATTTGTTGGCAGAAGAGGAGTAGAAAGGGATAGAACTTCTACACCACATTTTCTAAAATAGATTCTGAAGCAAACTGAAATAAACGCTTCCATTTTTAAATGGTGAACTTTTCCTTAGGAATTCTTTTGGTAAAGAAATATGAATAACTTTATCTTTTTTCTGTCCTGGGGCTTGAACCCAGGGCCTCATACATACTAAGCAAGTACTCTACTACTGGGTTACACCCCAGTCTTGAATAAATTTGGGAGAAATTGGAATTTCCCAATGTTGGAGCATCAACTTATTCATTCTCTGATCTATAAAACAAAATCTGAGGGATGAGATCCACAAAGAAATTTTAGCCCAGAGAAGATCAACAGACAGCTCTTAGGCATACACATAACTGCTTTTATTCCAGGTACCTTTTGTTTTGGGCATGTAGCAGATGCTTAGTAAATATTTTGGTGAATAAATGAATCCAGACAATTCACAGGGAAATCTGTAATGAAAGAAGCCTGGAGTGATAAAGTAGAAAATCATGAGTTAGGACTCTCAGTTTCATTGAATAGTAATGGTTAAGGCTTATTAAGAACTCACTGCACACCAAGCTGTACCTATATTAGCTTATGGAAGCTTCAAAATTGTTCTGTAAAGGTAGGCAGCAATATCATTCCCATTTTATGGTCAAGGAAGCTGAGCCTCTGACAGTTTAAGTAATCCCCCAATGGTCACACAGTTAGTATGCAACAGAAATGGGACTCAGCCTCTCTCAGAATTTACACACTATCTCTACAACCTTTCATTTTGGGAAGCACATAAGTTTTGAGTTGCATGAATGGCACAGGGCTTGCTGCTGGGAATGGGGAATAGAACTATGAGATAGGGTCAGTGTCCTAAAAGAGTTGACAGTGGAGATGAGAATAGAGTGCATAGGCATGAATAGGATAAGTCATTCACCCGAGATCAAGCCAAATTCCAAAACGAGTGGGATGCGCAGGGGTGTTTGAAAACCGTGATGTGTATTATATATAAAAAATGTTATCAAAATTGTTGTTAATGATAATTATACTACTTTGAAGAAGGAAAGAGACATGGAAGGGAGTGGTGACTGAATAGATAGATACTAATAATCTTTTTGTAGTTCTTTGCAGTTTACTTAGCATTTTTTATA
This sequence comes from Aplodontia rufa, assembly GCA_004027875.1. NCBI lineage: Eukaryota > Metazoa > Chordata > Mammalia > Rodentia > Aplodontiidae > Aplodontia > Aplodontia rufa. Next base: position 22,553 of record PVKS010007468.1, on the reverse strand, counting down.
TATTTTATTGAGTGTGATTTTCTCTACAAGGCTGAGGGACTTACACTATTTATATTGCTATTATTCCCACTGTCCACATGGGGAAACTGGTCTAAGTGGGTTAATTGATTTTCCAAAAGGCCCCATAGTTAGTGGAAATCCAGGGTCTCTCATTCCAAAGCCAGGTTTTTCTTCTCTTTTCCATTTCATCTCAAAAGAGGTGGACTTTTTAACTTTATTTTATTTATTTTTTACAGTGCTTGAGATGGAACATAGAGACTGATGTATGCTAGGCAAGCCCTCTATTTTAAGCTACACCCCCTGTCCAAGGAAGGTGGACTTTATATAGATAAGGAGAATAGGGAGGAGGTTCTTGGGGACTGAGGAATCATGGCTTGAAATGCAAGACCTCCCAGGGTGTGTTTCAGGTAGGCCAATCAGGTGAAGCCGGATGCAGTGCAGGATTGGGGTCAGGTGGGGATAACAAGGAAGTGAAGGCTGAAGAAGTGGGTTGGGCTGGTTTGTGATTTCCACTGGCCAAGTAAGGAGTCAGGGCATGATTCTGAGAACATAGAGAAAATTTTTGTAATTTATGAGTGGACTTTTTTTCCTTTTTCTGAACTTTTGGAAATTGAACCCAGGGGTGCTTTATCACTGAGCTATGTCCCAGGCACTTTTTGTTTATTTATTTTTAATTTTCAGAGGGTGTTGCTAAGTTGCTGAGGGTCTCACTAAGTTGCTGAGATTGGCCTTGAACTTGCAGTCTTCTTGTCTTAGCCTCTCAATTCACTGGGATTACAGGTGTGCACCTCCATACCTGGGAAGTAAGATTTCATATATATATAGTTTTTTTTTTCTGTTAAAGATGGATCTAGACCTGATGATAGGATGTAATAGTGAGGAATAAACCTGGGGACCTAGAACTACTGAGTGACTAAAAATTTTGGTGTAAAACTTGCTGATATGATTGCGTAGGCTCTGATGAATGTATAATCTGCAGGAAAAATAGGCAGTAAGATGGTTAGAATCTACCCCTGGATTCCCTTAGGAATTCAGACCTCTGTTAAAATCTCTAGAGCACCCGACGTTTCACAGTGCTTGTACCCTGGTGGCTCTGAGCCCATCTTGCAGGTTGAAGAACACTATGTAGACTTGCAGTTTCTCTGCTGCAGTGTCCCACTTTGGCACAGCAAGAAAAGAAGAGTTTTTAATGTCAGGAGGTAAAAGGAGTGTGTTTTAGGTTGGGTGTAGGATCTTTGTGAACTCTGTAAGTTTATTTTTTGAGACCTACCGTCCCCATGATATCAATGTATTAAAAATCTACTCAGTATTTGTTAACATTCATTTACATCGAATATACAATCATGGTGTAAAATAAAGAGGGCCTTGATTAAGTGGGATAAAAATGAGATTTAAAAGGAAAGAGAAACCAAAGGTAGGACTCACAGGACTTTGATGACTGCTGGGTTGGAGGCAGGTGGAAAAATGGAAGAATTTTGTCTCTACTCCAGCCCTCATTTCAGCCTGGGAATCTCTATCCACACCAGCCCAGAGGGGAGGAAAGTTGAGCAGGTGGTGATGTCCAACTGGCAGATAGAGATGAGGGTTCAGAGTTGAAAGAAGTCAAAGGTGCAGCTGTGTGTGTTGGGGATAGGGATTCCATTATTTTTCTTTATTTTATCTGCATCTGTATTCAGGTATAATTGATATTCAAAAGGCTGAACATATTCAATGTATGCAATTTGAAGAGTTTGGACTTATGTACACATCCATGATATCATTGCCATAATTAAGGTAATAAACATATCCATCACCTCCAAGAAGTTCCATGAGTTGGGGGGGTCACCTTTACTGTACCATTATCCACTGTGGTCTACAGCTCACTTCATACCCTCATCACCTCTCTCTCAAATCTGTGAGGAGTTCTGTGAATAAGGATTTTCTCCAGTCTCCTTACAAAGTCATTTTGTCAATTCTAGACATGTAGGTAACTTTATTACTATTGTCAAAAGAAGTTAAGGGAAGTGACAAATTTCATGAAAAAAATATGAAAAAGAACACTACAGAGAACAAAACAAACAAACAAAAACAAAAACAAAAACAAAAAAAAAAAAAGGAAAAAGAAAAGGACCAGGAACAGGCATTGAATTGGCCAGGATTAGCCAGGGAGGTGATCCTGAAATATTAGCAGGATGGTGGGGGTGGCAGCTTTGAAGGCAAGGAATTATGATGGGAACAGGTGTTAAGGAGGAGAAAAAAGTTTTTCTGATTTTCTTAGGCGAGCATATCAAGATTTAAGGAGCATTCAGAGGAAATGTAGATTTGGATGGTGTAGTAAGGAGGAGAAGGCAGTCAAAAGGCCACATGGAGAGGACCTGGCAAAAAGTGTGGCCAAGGTCATTCTTCAGGCAGCTACTTGAGAAGAAAGGGCAATTAATTGTGTTGATAACAGGATCATATCTCACCCCCTCACCACTCAGGGTATCTAAGAGCTTATGTAACAGATAAAATTTCAAAGAGCAGTAGGAAGTTTCCCAGTCAGGAACAGAAATTTCTGGGTGAAAGTCATAGGACAGGTACATTAGTGAACAATGCCAGTTTATCTTTGAATTGCTTAACTAAAGACTTGAATAAATAAGTTAGATTATGGAACTAAACAGAACCCTGCATAACACCTGGTTTGACTCCCACCTTTAGAATCAGAAGTTGAGGTTCTGGACAGATAGCCTAATTCATGCCTAAAGTAAGAAGTGACCCCTCTTCACTTTATTTAAACCCAGGAGAGCAAGTTCAGAACTTTCTAATATAATATATAATTTTCTTCACTTTTGGCATTTACCTACTGAATTTTTTTAAAGCAAAAAGTTGATGAAGGGTTATCAAGAGCATGATTTAAATTGATTCCAACTAAATGGCAATGGGGAGATAGACTTATTCAGTTTTACAGGCGGGAAACTGAGGCTCAGTGAAGTTATGTGACTAGCATACAGCTAGTAAGTGGGACAGTAGAATCTCAACCATATTTTGATTCCAAGTCTGGTTTGTGTTTTTGTTATGAGACCATTGCTTCTGGTTTTGTAAGATCCCGTAACACACTAATGCTTTCAGAATATTCACGCCACTCAGAATTACACACAGACCACCCATCCTCCTCTGAAAACAACATGGAAATATAGTGTGGCTGGCCTGAGAACATTCTGTTCAGAAATAAATCCTACCCGTTACATCTGGTTCAGTAAACCGGAGGCTTTCCTAACCTTGACAGATGCCTGTGAGAGTTAGGGTTTCTGTTCACTTGCCTTGTTTTGTCTATTAGCAGGGTTTTGGTACTTCAGTTGCTTAATGCCTTATCAGAACAAGGAAAAAATATTGATTTGCTTTTAATTACTATGATTGGGGTCTTAATATACCCTAAAAAAGAGCTACATCCTTTGCTAGACACAAAAAATGTATTTATATCATTAAAATATGCACAATAAGGTAGTAACTAAGAATGGACTTTGAGAATTATAATGTGTAGGAATCAAATTCTAACTTTATCATTTAAGCTATGTGAATGTCAATTGTTATTTAACCTAATCCTTAGTTTTCTCATTTTTTAATAATTTTTTTAAAGAGAGAGGGACAGTGAGAGGGAGAGAGAGAGAGAAAGAAACAATTTTTTATTTAGTTTTTCATGTGGCTTTTGTTGCTCTAAGGTTTCGTCGTGTATGTGGTGCTGGGGTTTGAACCCATGTACTCATGCGTGCTGGGAAAGCACCTTAACTGCAGAGCCACCACTCCAGCCCCTAGTTTACTCATTTTTAAAATAAGTTCTGAGCTGGGTGGGGTGGTGCATGCATGCCTACAATCTCAGTGGCTCAGGAGCCTGAGGCAGGAAGATAGCAAGTTCAAAGGCAGCCTCAGCAACTTTGTGAGGCCCTAAGCAACTTAATGAGACCCTGTCTCAAAATTAAAAAACAAAAAAGGGCTGGGGCTTTGGCTCAGTGGTTAAGTGTTCCTGGGTTCAATCCCTAGTACCGACCCTCCCAAAAAATAGGGTTTCAAGACAAATCATGAACTTCTTCTGAAGAATGCACCAACCACTGCCAGTGGCAGAAGGTTCTAGAAGTTAGGTCAATGTTGTTCTTTTGTTTCTTTTAAGGTACTGCCTGGTAAGACTCAAGAACTGACCCACACCATCCATTGTCCATAAAATCCTCCCATTTTTCACATTACCCATAACTAACATCCTGTTTAGACAGCCCAGACACACATCAACCCCTCCTCCCACACACAACCATAAAACAAACAGGGAAGAGGGAACCTGAATACCAAAAAGTAGGGTGACCCTCCATCCTGGTTTGATTGGGACTGAGGGAGTTCTTGTGACTGTCAGTTTTAAAATCAGAGCAGTCTTGGGCAAATGGGGATACATTCATCAACGTACCTGGAAGGTTGTTGCCATCATGCGATGGCAACATCTTTAAAGCTGACCTCCAGAATGGGGGCTAAATGGAATCAGTTTGAGACCTTCCACCAAACTAGGGTGCTGATGAAATTTTCACCTGGAACTGCTAACTTCAAAGCTGTATGTAGGGTTCAGCAGAGAGCCAGTAACGCAGTGAGAACATACATTCATTCTACTGTTTTATTCATCAAGCATTTATCGAGGAACAGCTCTCCGCTGGGAGGATTTTATGTGCTGGGTCTACCTTCATGGAAATTACATTCTAGGCTGTTTGTGTATGTGGGGGACAGACAACTAACAGACACATGATGTCCATTAGTGAAAAATGCTCCAATGGAAAGGAAAAGCAGGGTAAGGATACAGTGAATGGTGGTGTGTAAGTAGATTTATTGGTGAAAGTTTCTCTGAAGTGGTAATATTTGAGAACTAGTTCACTAGTGAAGAAAGCCACAAGAATATCAAAGGGGGACAGTATTCCAGGTAGAGGAAACAAAGCAGAGGTTCTAGAAGGTAAGTTGACCGGGCAAGAATAGAAAGAGGGCCAGAGTGGCAGGATGAACCAGTGGTGGGATTGAAGTGACAAGGGTCAGATGCTTTAGAGCCATGCGAAGTAAGGTAAGAACTTTGGGTTGAATTACATTTATTAATATTTTTTTTTTTTGGCACTGGGGATCAAATCCACGGCCTTGTGCATGGTAAGAACATGCTCAACCACTTAACTTATATCCCTAGTCCCAGTTCTTTGTGTTTCAAATGTCAATTGTTATTATAAAAGCAATTTTATCCTTCCTTATTCTTTGAGGAATGTTGGCTCTATTAGCCGCTAATTTTCTTTATTTATTGATACTTCATAGTTGTACATATTTATGGGGTGTACCCCATTTCATGTATTGATACATGTATACATCATATATTGCTCACATCAGAGCAGTTAACCTATCCATCACCTCATCTACTTATCATTTCTCTGTGGTGAGAACATTCAAATTCCTCTCTTCAGTTACTTTGAAATTTATAACAACTTACTGACAACTAGGGTCACTCTACTGTACCACAGAACACCAGAACTTATTTCGCCTACATTTGACCACTCCTTAATCCTCTGACTCCAATCCCTGGCCATTATTCCTCTCTCTCCTTCTATGAGATCAGGTGGGGGGTTTTTTTTGGGTCCAGAGTCTGGCTATGTCATCCAGGCTGGCCAGGAATTCCTCCTGGGCTGAAGAGATACTCCTGCCTCAACCTCCCAGGTAGCCAAGGGACTACAGGCATGTGCCTGCCACCTTGCCCGACTGAAATAGCTTTCTTAAGATTTCATATTTAAGTGAAGCCAGCTCTTTTTCTGCTAAACATCGCTTGATTCTAGCAAAGATGCTGTACTGAATATGTGCTTTTCTTTCTTCTTAAGAGAGAGGGACAGAGAGATAATTTTTATTTAGCTTTCCATGTGGCTTTTGTTGCTCTGAGACGACTTGTGTGTAGGTGGTGCTGGGATTCGAACCCGCGTACTCACGGATGCCAGGCAAGCACAGTTAACCACTGAGCCACCGCTCCAGCCCGAAAATCCGTTTTTATTCAGCATGGCTTAAACAGACACCGTGGCCAGGCAGTGGGGAAACTACAGAGGTGCTGGTCAAAGTGCTGACAACACCTGAAACCAACCTGCTGCTTTGAGGGCGACCCTCCATCTCCAGGAGCGGCGAGGATGCCGGCGCAGCCCAGCGGAGGCGGGAATCACTTCCGGTGCCGCGGGGCATCACGGGAGGGAGCAGGCTGAGGCCGGAAGTGACCCTCCCTCTCACGTTGGCGCCCGCGTTTGGGACGGGTCCGGAGGCAGCTCCGGAGATTTGGTGTGTAAGTGTGCGTTGGAGGGTTTGTGGGGCACCAGCGGGCCAATGGTTTGTGCTGTGCCTTTCCGGCGAGCCTGAAGGGCTGTGGCGAGCGTGTGAAAGTGGATGTGAAGGGGGAATTAGAAGCCTGGGCACGTGACGGGACTGAGCCGGAAGGAAAGTTCTGGAACATTCTTAAAGTTTCCAACTCCCATTTAAAGTTTCTGCAGGTGGAGGCATGTTACTCATTGCATATTATGTTGGCATCTTCTATGCAATGTAAAAAAAATCCAGTTTGAGTACTAAAATCTGTGCATAATAGTTGATTTTTTTTTCCTTGAATATAGTTGGAAAACAAAGATTCTGTTGCTCAGAAAGCTCTACCTTCGCGCTCCATGCCTTTTTAAAAAAATTTTTTTTTGTTTCTTTTTAATTTGTTCGACACAGTCTTGCATATTGGAGGGAATCGTTGTTACATATTAGTGCATAAAGGGGATTTGGCATCATTGGAGCCCTGGCTCAGCTCAGCCTCTCGGTTTCCCTGACAGCCCTGGGGTAGGGTTTCTGCAAGGAGCTGGGGAAATAGTCCTGCACCTTCTGAAGGTCAGCCTGGTGGAATCGAAGGAAGGCCTCGTTTTGGGTGCGTTCGCCAAGGCGGGATGTCGTGGAGAGGCCTGCTTTTTCCTGGTGGCCTCCGGAATCAGCATCTTGGTGACCCTTGGAGCCAGGAGGGAGGAACGGAGCTGGTAAATTCCACCCTTCAGTAGGGCTTTGGGATCATCTGCCCACGGCTGCAGCTTCAGCTTCCTGCTTAGGAAAATGTGACCCATGAAGTCTTCAGTGAAGACGTCTGGGGACACTGAGCTGTGCAACATGTGCCCAAACCTTTGCCACAGCCAGGAGGCAGAATTGAAGCTTGCTCTCAACAGCTGCTGGGTGTTAGCCCTGGAATGTTAATCCTTACAGAAAGCTTGGATGAAAGGCAACAGCTTTTAGCAGCTGTGCTAATGGTCTCATCCATCAAATGACCCTCTCCCCTTCACCTTTCTGTTGTCAGTTATGATGAAAACTGGATAGGAAATCTTAAGAGGCAGATTATTTTTATTTATTTTGACAATATGAGCCTTTAAAAATTTCCCAAAGTACTAAATACATTGAAAAATGCCATTAACCATATCTGAAGGAAGTTTTTAATTTTTTTCAAAAAAATTTTAATTGACAAATTTGCATGTTTTTGATCACATTCAGCGTGTTTGGAAGTATTTTGTGTGTTGTGTATGTATTCATATGCACATATATTTAAGAACACAAAATGGAATATTTAAATCTAGCTAACTACAAACGTTTTACCTCCCACAGTTGTTGAGTGGTGAAAACATTCAACTACACTCTCAGCATTTTTCAAGAATACAATATATTCTCATTAACTATAGTCACCATGCTGTGCAATAGATTTCTTGAACTTATTCCTCCTATTTAACTGTAACTTGGTATCCTTTAAACAGCAATTACCTAATCACCTAGAGCTTATTTCTACCTTGGTTTAAATTCGTTCCACCTTTTTTTCACATGCTTGTGTGTACGTATTCCTAAGCACATATGCAACCGAGGTATCAATCTGTAATCGGTGTTTTGTAGTCTTCTTTTAGAGCATTTTGAAATGTTTTTCATGGTATTAAACAAAGACACTCCCCAATTTATGATGGTTCTTTATACAGAGGTTCCAATTTTACAGTGGTATGAAACAATACATGTATAGTAGAAACTGAACTTTGAATTTTGCATTTTGATCTTTGCCCAGGATAATGTGCAGTATAACTCTCTCTTTCTGTGTTTTAAAGAGAGAGAGGGACAGTGAGAAAGAATCAATTCTATTTAGTTTTTCATGTGACTGTTGTTGCTCTGACACTTCGTTCTGTACATGGTGGTAGGGTCTGAACTCCAGTGCTTGTGCATGCTGGTCAAGCGCTATAACCACTGAGCCACCGCTCCAGTCAGCCCCAATAACTGTATCTTGAGTTGTAGCTGCCAGTTAATGTTCTGATCACAAGGGGAAACCACTCATAATCTAATGTGTTGTGTTGGCTAAGCAAGGATGGCTGATAGGTTAGGTACATTAAATATATGTGTGACTTAGGATATTTTTAACTTATGGATTTCCTGGGACATAACACCACCATAATTCAAGGAACAGCTGTACAATACAATTTATGCTTACTGCAAAAAAAGGAAAAAGAAAAATGTTTAAATTTAACAAAATGCACAGGACATATATGTTAGAAACTACAAAACACTGATGAAAGAAGTCAAAAGAATATATAAATACACGGAGCAGACTGTAGTCATGCACTGGAAGATTCAGCATAGTAAATGTCAGTAAACTAATGAACAGCTTTAATGCAATTCCTATTAAAATTTCTAATTCTGGCTTTAAAGTTTGGCATGCAATATTCAGTCCTGTAATTTTAATATTTCCCTCAACAAAGAATTTTAAATAACTTTGTGGAGGTATAATTTGCGTATAATAAACTTCCATTTAAAGTGTACAATATAAGTTTTGACATGTGTACATTTGTGAAACCATAATCTCGGTTGATAACAAGCATGTTCGTTAACCCCAAGTTTCCTCTTGCTCTCCACTGCTGACCCCCTTTATTCTCCCTAAACTTTCTTCTGCATCCCATCGGTTTGCCTTCTGTCATTGTAGATTAGTTTTCATTTTCTAGAATTTTATACATATGGAATCATATAGTATATGCTTTTTTAAGAGGGTTGTCTGACTGACTTCTTTCAATAAGTACAATTATTTGCTGGAATTGTGGCACATGCCTGTAATCCCGATGACTGGGGAGGCAGAGGCAGGAGAATAGCAAGTTCAAGGCCAGCCTTGGCAACTTAGACCCTGTCTCAAATTTAAAAATAAGAAGGACTGGGGGTGTGGCTCAGTGGTAGAGCACCCCTGGGTTCAAACACCAGTACTGTTAAAATAAAAATGTTTAATTATTTTGAGATTCATCTATTTTTTTGTTGTAGTTCATTGTATGTGTGTACCACAATTTATTTATCCATTAATGTGTTGGTGGACATTTGGATTCTTTCCTGTGTTTCACCATTGGAAATGAACATGCTGTAAACATTTGTGTACAAGACTTTGGTCATATTTTTCATATTTTCTTGAATAAATAGAAATGGAATTGCTAGATCATATGTGTAATTTCTTAACTTTTAAAGAGCTGCCAAATTGGTTTCCAAAGTGATTATGCCATGTTACTTTGTGACTAACAGCTGTGATAGGTCCGATTCCTCCACCTCTGGGCCAGCTCTTGGTTTTCTAATTGATATAGGTGTGTAGTGGTATCACATATGCTTTAATTGGTATTTTCCTAATGACTTACAATATTGAGCATTTTTTTCAGTTGTCTGAAATTCTGCATGTTTTCTTTTTCTTTTTTTCTTTCCTTTCTTTTTTTTTTGGTACTAGAGATTGAACCCAGGGGTGCTTAAACTTTGGGCTACATCCCCAGCCATTTTTATTTTTTATTTTGAGGCAGGATCTCACTAAATTGCATGGAACCTCACTAAGATACTGAGGATGGCCTTGAATTTGTAATCCTTTTCTCTTAGCGTCCCAAGTCACTGGGATTACAGGTGTGCGCCACCATGCCCAACCTGTGTATTTTTTTTAGTGAACTGTTTGTTTAAATCTTTGAAAATTTTGGATTTTTTAAACAAGATTTTTATTTTTCATTATGGTTTTACAAATATAGAAGGGATTTGTTGTTACACTTCCATACATACATACATCATGTATCCCCCAATTATGTTTTGGGTTATTTTAATTGAACTTTTTCTAGATTTGTTTATTATGCAGAATATAAGTCTGCTATGAGGGATATATACTGAAAAAACTATTTCTAACTTTTGGCTTCTCTTTTTATTCTTCATAACAGCTTTTTTAAAGAGCAGAAGCTTTGAATTTTGATGAAATTCAGTTTATTAAATTTTTCTTTTATGGCTTGTGCTTTTGGTGTTAGATCTAAGAAATTCTTGCCTAAGCCAAGGTCACAAAGATTTTTCTCTTATGTTTACTTTTAGTATTTATTGTGATTTTGATCTCCTCTTTGTCCTTAAATTTTGAGTGACCTTTTGAAAAATGTGCCTTTGTTTTTGTTTTAAATTGTTGATATTAATTGTGGGGATACTTGAGATTGTGACCTGCATGACTTACACTGTAAACGATTGAGATTGACAGGGATTGAGAATGTGGGGAGAGTAGGTGCTAGAAAGTGGAAGGAGGAGTGCATAAGTACAATCTTGTCTAGATTGCATTTTTGTTCTACTGCTTCCCTTCTTTCTGGAGGACAAACTCATGATGTTATACTCCACCATACTTATCTTATCCTTTATCCCTCTTTTCATAGTTTATTTTCCCCTGTCTCTTCTTGCTCCCTCTCTCTCCCTCTTCCCCTCTTTCAGCTAACCTAGCTGGAAATCCTATGAGTGCTACCTTCTATAAATCTAGAATCCATTCCCTTCCCATCATCTCCTAATGCTGTTTCTCTGGTTTAAGCCATTGTCATTTTTAAAATCTTTTATTTTGCAAAAGGCTCATAACTAGTCTCCCAGTTTCTACCTTTGCTCTCTTCATTCTTTTTACAACCCAGCAGTCAAAGTGATTCTTTTAAAATGCATGTTAATATATCTTCTTTTCTTAAAACACTCAAAGCTTTTCTTTCTTTTTTCCTTTTTAGAGAGAGAGGGAGGAAGAGAAGAAAGAGAGAGAGAATAAATTTTATTTATTTATTTTTTCATCTGGCCTTTGTTTCTCCAACATACTTAGTTGTATATGTGGTGCTGGGGTTTGAGTCTGGGTCCTTGCGCATGGCAGGCAAGTGCTTGAACCACTGAGCCATGGCTGCAGCCCCCCCCCCCCCCACTCCAAAGCTTTTCTACCTCACTGAGTAAAGGCAAATGTAAGGTCTTAGAGTTGCCCTGACTAAGGCCACTCTAAGATCTGCACCCCTGGTTCATCTCTCATGTCAGGACTGTCTGTCTTACTAAGGGTGCCAGCCACATTGACCTCTTCCCTGTCACTGCATTTCACCAACTTGCTGCTAACTATTAAATAGTGACTTATTCCTTTACCTTTTATTTCCTTATTAGCACTGATTATCTTACACATTACATGGCTACGTACTTGTTTCTTGCTTTTTTTCTATTTGTTTTGTTCCTTACTATACCTACAGAACTTAACAGTGTTTGGCATATAGTAGATGCTCGATATCTTTTTATGGAATAGTTAAATGATTGGGTCTATCTGGAAAGGTGCCATCAGAGAATGTTTTCCATAGCAATTTGTAACAGTTTAGAGAGTTTTAATAGAAATAGGCCCTGCAAAGGATGTTCCTGTGTGTGTGGGGGGGGGGGGAGGTGTAGGAGGGCGAGGTGGGTGGTAATGGAGATAGAAAATATTAAATGCTCTACAAAGCTATTTATGACATTAAAAATAGTAGCTTGGTGAGAACTGTATTTGAGAGTAAATAATTTTGCAAGTTAAAAAATAAGTCTTTTAATTTATAAATTTACTGTGGTTTTTATTTATCATGAAGAGAAAAATTAAGATGATAAAGCAAGCAACTGAAAATAGCACATTTTGTGCTTTTCTTCAGCCACTTGGCAGCATCAGGCAAGTGTATTTACTCTGCACTAATTTTTGTGTGAACTTCCCGGCTCTTCACTCGAAGTTTGTTGACCTGGGATTCCGCAATGTCAGCCCGTTCCTCAGCCTCCTCCAGTTCATGTTGGAGCTTGCGGAATTTAGCTAGATTAGCATTGGATTGTTCCTCCTAAGAACAGAGAGAGAATTGTGAGATTTAGACTTTTTGTCCTCATTATTTCCTCCAATCCAATACTACTTTCTCATATTTTGTCTGCCACATCAGACTTATAATCTAGACAGAATTCGTAACTTCAGTTACAATTTTTACTTGAAAGAAGGAAAGAAAAAAATAGTTTTGGAGTGGAAGGGGCAGCCTCTTTGTCAAGCCCACATATCCATTCATGCTGTATATCTGTCTGGAAAGGCAGAAGAGACCCAGATATCCTAATAGAGTTAAGCAAATAAATATAAAGTCAAATTTTAACTTTGGGAAAGGCCCACAAAACTTAGTTTTGCCATATATTTGACTCTAGTTTACAGAAAAAGGCAAGGAAGAAACACCACCTCTGTTGGTTTTACTCATTACTATTCGTAAATTTCCTTCCTTCTTACCCATTACATGTGTCTGGAATAATGGGGTGGGGGTGTGACCAGGAAATGTATAGCTGGAGAATCTTCCAACATCATTTTAGTTTCCTGAGAATTGAACCCAGAGCTTCATGTACGCTAAGAATGTACTCTACCAAAATCTGGACTTGGTGAGTGGTAGTCAGATTCACGTGCTAGACTCACAGAAGTTAAAGGAACATATAATCTAGGGGAACTGTAGATATGTAGGGTGGGAGTAGGGGAGGAAATAGGCAGGAGGGAGAGATGGAAGTCGGATAGTGAGGGATCTAGGGCAAGTATCAACGATGTAGCTTACTCTTTACTCACCTGAGAAACTAAATAATACTTATGCAATCATTTAATTCTGAAAAATGCACAATCATACACACACACACACACACACACACACACACACACACACATTTATTCCTGCTATAGGGAGGAAATATAGAAGAGTCAAGAGTCTGGGGTGTGGGTGATGGGGTGATTCTGGATTAGGATCAGGTGCATATCATTATTACATATGCATTTATGATTGTATAACAACACAACTCCTCAGTTAAAAAAGAAATAAACAAAAAGAATGTGCTCTACTACTGAACTACACCCCCAACCCTTCCAACATGATCTTATAGTAGCTAGAGCAGATGCAGAGAGAAAAGCCCCACTGATCATAAGGTTAGTGAGTGAACGAGACAATGTGGGTAAAAGATTGGTGTGTGGCTTTTGAGAACTCTTGATTTTGGGTGTGTCTGAAGGGAGAGGAATATTTATCCTGGTATTAGAGTTTCTATTATATATTCTTTGCAGTTATCAAGTAAGTGTGTTAATTAGAACTTTCTTTTTCCCCTCAGCTCTTACAAACTGTGTAATAATAAAAATGTATTCTCTTGAAGTCCTAATTTGTAATTAGGATCTGGGGGATAAATTCATATTTTTTAAATCCATCTTTTTTAAAATATATGAGTAGTAGATTCTTTGTTCCTTCTTTTTCCCTAACATGTTCTTTAAATACACTTTTTAGCTCAAAAGGAATTTGCTCCTTTCCTTAAGGGCTTAAAAATACTTACAGCCTCCTCAGCTTGTCTTTTGTATGATTTCACCTTTGCCTGCAATTTATCCACCAAGTCCTGCAGCCTGAGAACATTCTTGCGATCTTCCTCAGTCTGAAAGTTTTAAAAAAATGAGCATTCAACCCAAATAAATAAGTCTACTATGGGTAGTAAATTAGTTGGTGTGATGGCAGGTGGACAAACTTGACCAACTCTGAAGATTCCCTCATGCTATTAACAACGGCCACTCCTGTTAAATGTCTACTATACAGGCATTGTATTAGGGAATTATGCACATCTTCTCTAACACTTACCTGTCTACTCTGGGAAGTAGATGCTGTTATTCCTGTTTTATAAATGAGAAAACTAAAGCTTAAGCTTAAGGGTGTTTAGTAACTTTCTCAAGTTCAAAAGCAGGAGGCCAAAGTAGAACTAACACTCAGTTCTTTTCTCTGTTGTGCTACTTCCCTTTTCATTCTTCTCCTCTTCCCCCTCTTCATCTTCCTCTTCATCCTTCTTTTTTGGCATTGGGGATTGAACTCAGGGCCTTGCCTATATTAAGTACATGCACCACCACTTAACTACATCCCCAGCCCTGTGCTGTTTTCTAAAGGCCTCCCTAATCTTCCTGAGTATATGTCTATAATAAGCAACTGTGTCTTTTACCATTATGTATGTTTGGAAGTAAAGTGTATCTGTTTATGATTGCAATGTAAATACTCATCAGGGTTTCATTTTCCCTCTGGGTAGGAAGTCTGGATATTCTAGAAAACTGTTCCCCTTACCTGGTAGGTGAGTTCCTTTACTCTTCTTTCATGTTTCCGTAGCCCTTTAACAGCCTCCACATTACGTTTCTGTTCATTTTCAACCTCTCCTTCAAGTTCACGTACCTGCAATCAAGAAACGCATGTTAGCTTTAGGGATAGTTTATGGAATATTAATTATCCCAGGCCTACTAAAGGTATGGCCTAGGTGTCCCTTGGCCAGGACAAGGATGGAAAACATATGTAGGAAGAGAGAAGGATAGAGGGAGTGCACCTTTTTCTTTCCCAAATTCAGAGAGATTGAGACACCCACCCTAGCCTCCAGTTTCTGGATCTGCTTCTTGCCACCCTTCAATGCCAGTTGCTCGGCCTCATCCAGACGATGCTGCAGGTCTTTCACTGTCTGTTCCAGGTTCTTCTTCATCCGCTCCAGGTGTGCACTGGTGTCCTGCTCTTTCTTCAGCTCCTCAGCCATCATGGCTGCCTATTTACCAAATGAGTCAAGAAAACAGTGAAACCTGATAGTGAGTAGAGCAGTTGTATCAGGAAAAGAAATGCACATCTTGCTCACATCAGTGATGGCTTTCTTGGCCTTTTCTTCTGCATTGCGTGATTCTTGAATAACTTCTTCCACTTCGCTCTGGAGTTGCGAAACATCATTTTCCAACTTCTTCTTGGTGTTGATGAGGCTGGTGTTCTGGTAAAAGATGGCAATGGAAATTGAAAAGATTGGCAATTTTACCCTCTTCCGATTTTATAAATGTTTTGTTGTTGGCTTGTCCAAGGGACTTGATGCCAACATTTCACAAAGTTTTAAATATTTGTTCAGTGCAAAAATCATTTGCAAGGTTGGAGACTCCTTCACTCTCTCTCCAGTGCCCCAGCATCCACTTGATTGATGCATAAGGACCTCTAAAATTTAAGAGGAAAATAATTATTGGTGGTAAATAATTATTTGCTCTTTAAATTATACTTCAATAAGACATCACTAGTGTTCTTACCTTAGAAGGCTGAGAATACTGTGCTAGAAGAGTATTCTTTTTTTAAGTGCCTGGCACAGGGAGTTTCTCAGTTAGAAGGTGAACTTTCATTGCTTGCTTCCTTGGGGAATTCTGAATTAATTTTATGAAAATATTTTCTTAAAATTTCAACCCATTGGTTCTTATAGGGAAGCAAAATTGCTTCAGTGGATATCTATTAATACTGGAGGAGGGTGCATGTTTTTCAGTGTCACAATGACTAGGGGTTGCTTCTGCATTTATTGCATGGGCAAGTCAGGGATGCTAAATATCCTGTGAGGCACAGGGTCAGTGAATACACAAAGGCAAACTGTGCAGTGCCCCTAGTGAGAAAGTCTGCATGGAACATTTTCAGAGTTTGAAATGTATAGATATTTTTACTCAAATTTATTCTATTGCATAGTTTTGATGGTAATAAAGAGGCAGCCTTATTTTAAAATTTAAACAATAACAACACTTTTTTATAGAAAATCTAAAAACCAACAACAACAAAAACCAAAACCAAAAACCCCAAATAGGAACACACACCAAAATCACTCATAATTGCAGTTGATATTTTAAAGCATATTCCTCATCATCGTTTATATATCCATGTTTATAAAAATGTGAACATCCTTATAATTCTGACTTATCACTTACTAGTTCATCAGCTTTTGTCTCACCTGGGTATGGAGAAGTTGGACACGCTCGCTGGCATCCAGGAGCTCCTGTTCTGCAATTTTCCTGCTTCTCTCTGTCTGCTCCAATGTGGCCCGCAGCTCCTCCACCTCTGCCTGCAGCAGGTTGGCTCTGCGCTCCACGATGGCCAACTGCTCCTTCAGGTCCTCCTGTCCCCGGAGGGCATCATCTAGGTGGAGCTGTGTTTCCTAGTAAGTAAAAGAAAAAATCTTAGACATTATGAAGAGGATGGGAAACATCCCAGGAGGCAAACTGGAAGAGTGAACTGGTGCCACTGTTATGGTTTAGATGAAAGGTGTCCCCCAAAACTTAATGTATGCGACAATGCGAAAAGGATGAGAGGTGAAATGATTGGATTATGAGAGGCTGGATCCAATCTGTGAATTAATCCCCTGGTAGGGGATTAGTTGGGTAGTAATTGTAGGCTGGTAGGGCATTCCTTTATGGTATATATTTTGTATCTGGTGAGTGGAGTCTCTCTCTCCTTTCTGATCCATCATGTGAGCTGCTTTCCCCTGCCACACTCTTCTGCCATGATGTTCTGCCTCACCTGGAACCCTGAGGAATGGAACTGGCCATCCATGGTTCATCTGAAACCATGAACCCTCAAATGAATTTTTCCTCCGAATATTGTTCTAGTTGGGTCTTTTGTCACAGCAATGAAAAAAGCAGATTAAAACAGTAATAAACAGGAAATGACATGCATGTCATTTGAATGAGCTTGAGAATGGTGATGTCACTTGCTTAGGGTGAGAGAATTATCAGGAGACATAGATTACTGTTCTATTTGTGTCATTAAGTGATTTTGTCATTAATATTTATCATTTATGGAATATTTCCCATAGTTCTACCTAATACTTAACATCTATTATCTCATTTGTTCCTCACAGTAATTCTATGAAGTAGGAAATTTCATTCTTATTTTGTAGACAGAACAGAGATTCTGAGAGGCTAAATAACTTGTCAAAAATTTGGCAGATAGTGACAAAACTAAGATTCAACGTAGGCCTGTCTGGTGCCAGATTCTGTGCACTTTCATACCTTAATCTTTGGGCTTCTCTTTTTTATAGTTTCTTTAAAAATATTATGTTTTGTGTGCATTTAATTTAGCTACCTTCATGTATTCAGTGGCATAATTTGTTAAGAGAGAAAAAAGGATCACTTAGCAAAGTACTTTGGAGAATGGCAGATAGGGATAGGTAACATCCTGACTCATCTGAGAAGCTAATATGGACTCATTTACCTTTAGGATTCCTTGGGTGTTCCTATAGTTCCTCAAGCTCTCTGCAGCCAAGCGATTGGCATGGTTCAGCTGGATTTCCATTTCATTCAGATCTCCTTCCATCTTCTTTTTGACTCTCAGAGCATCATTCCTGCTTCTGATCTCTGCATCCAGGGTGCTCTGCATCGTCTCCACGACCCTAATGTGGTTTCTCTTGAGTTGGTCAATTTCCTCATCCTTTTCAGCAATTTTCCTATCAACTTCAGACTTGACTTGGTTCAACTCAAGCTGGATTCGCAGAATCTTTCCTTCTTCATGTTCAAGAGATGCCTGAACAAAATGATAATCAATTAATAATGCAAAAACTTGAGTATTTGGAGCCTATTCCATCGTGAGCCATACTAATTAATAGCAGTTTATCTAATTTTACAAAAAAATACAGAAGTTCCAGGAACCTAGGAAAATCATTCTTTTGCTTATTCACTCACAAATCATAGGGAAGCTCTGTAAGAAAGATGACTTCTGTTGGAAAAATATTATTCATCTTAGTACTAGCAAAATTATGTGTAATGTGTAGTAAACATGAACTCAATCTGTTTTGTAAATTAAAGTGCTCATATGTGATATATTAATCTGTTGTAGAAACTATTAGTTTTAAAATATATATTTTTTCTCATTAAGTAATGCATGTTCTAGCATGTAAGGGCAATATAGAAGAATGAATAAAAAAATTACCCATTGTGCCCCCACGGAGATAGTCATTCTCATGTGAATTTTTTCTAGTCTGTTTTCCTATTCCTATGTATTTTTACATAATCAAAGTTGTGCATACAATTTTGTATCTTGATTTTAAAAAGCAAATATTTATATCTACCATGAGTATTTCCCCGTATTAACCATGCTTAATGACTGCATGGAATACCATCATATGGCTATTTTATAATTTGCTTTTTTGTGTTGTTGGATTGGATATTTTTATCTTAAAGCTTTGCCTCTTTTTAACATCATTTTCTTGGACTAAATTCGTAGAATTGATGGATCAGAGTATTTACATTTTTTGATAATGATTGTCAAGTTGTTCTTCATAAAGGTCATACAAATTCTAATTGTCACCAACTCCGTAATAATGTATCCAACTCATGGTGTCATTGCCCACTTTCATTGTTTTCACTGATGTTTGCCTTTGTTTTTTGTTTTTTTGTTTTTATTTCAACATCATAATATGTACCTCTGCTTCCTCTAAGGCAGCCTGAATGTCGCATTTCTCTTGTTCCACTTGCTTCTTTATTTTCTCCAATTCGTGAATTTGTTTCCCTCCCTCTGCAATCTGCTCTGTGAGGTCAGAAATCTCCTCTGTGAATGAAAAGACCAGGGAGAAGAGGTTAGACTATGGTAACACAGGAAGATCATGCTGGGGCTGCAAAGACAGGGAAGGTTATGCAGACTCACGCTGCAAGTTCTTATTTTCTCTCTTCAGTGTTTCAAGTAGATCCAGAGATTCCTCATAGGCATTCTTCACCTTGAACAGCTCTGTGCTGAGAGAACGGGATTCCTTCTGGGAGGACTCAAGTTCAGCCTGAGTTTCTTCATACTTCTGTTTCCATTCTGATAGGACCTGAAAAGCAGTAAGTTGTCAGCTGAAGCAAGGAGAAACAAGACCAAATAATACATTCATAAAGTTTAGCAGACTGGGCCACCTTATCAAAGTTCCTTTGCTTCTTATCGAGAGCTGCACAGGCAGCGTTGGATCTTTCCACATCCAGCATGAGGTCCTCCACCTCATTCTGGAGCCGCTGTTTTGTCTTCTCCAGGGAAGCACATTTGGCATTCACAGCTTCTACGTGTTCTTCAGCTTCCTGCAGACGCTGAGCCAGCTTCTTTCTAAAGAGGAAGACAGGCAGTGAAGACCTCGTTAAGACCAGAGGCAAAGTGATAACCCCATGGCTCCCCTCACAGCCCTGTTTTATACTGGCAGAACCCATGCAGCTTTCAAAACTGGGAGCCAGAACTGCTTTCTACATTGATAAACTATGCAAAGCTTCAAAGGAGTGACAATTGGATTCAAGTCTTTAGTATGTCATTGAATTCTTAGAGGCTGCTGTTGGATGCTGCCTTGTTTGTGCCTTTCTCATTAGTAATTGGGATTTTTAGGACTTTAATTGGAAATGGTTATAAAAGTGATTAGCAGACACTGTGTGTGTGTGTGTGTGTGTGTGTGTGTGTGTATGTGTGTATGTGTGTATCCTTTCTCATTCCAAAAAGAATATGCTGCTAGCTAGATATTTTATTGGGTGAAAATATCCTGAGCATTTTTATTTGTTTCCCCAGAGCTTCCATTTCCATTTCCATCCTTTTCCCCTAGAGAATAGCTAATTCTTCTAATTATATATATTTGGATTGTCTAAACTGAGAAAGAAATTGATAGAAAATGAGGATAATTCATACAGTTTAAGCAAAGGTGGGTTTTGTTTCTCTTCATATTTTTCTACATTCTTGTTTTATTCCCAATTGTTTGCCAAGAATCCATCTTTAAGGTACAGAAAAGACTTTAGTTCTTATACCCAAGAAGATACTGGAAGGTGTCCTTTGGGCTATATAAAGACTAAGGTTTTACTTTATTTAGACCAACCCTAGATATTTTATATGGTTTGGTAGCCTCTAATGCAAGTTTTAAGAGATATATCTGTCTATTCAATGCTAAAGAAGGTGGATTCTTGAATCCGAACATCTGGTTCTATTCCTATTTATTAAGCATATATCCTTAGGTTCATTAGTTAACATCTTTTGGCTTCAGTTTCCTCATTTTTAAAATGTGATATAGTACTTGAAACACTGTGCTTTCAGTGATATTTGCTTTTCTTATGTTATCAATATCATCACAGCTACTTCTGGTAGTTGCTGGGTTGTGCTACTAAGACATTGTCTTTCCCCTCCTACAGAGTTTACAGCACATACTTGGCCTCCTCCAGCTCCTCTGTGCGCTGGATGGCATCTGTCTCGTATTTGGTCCTCCACTGGGCAACCTCACTGTTGGCCTTGGATAGCGCCCTCTGCAGCTCGGCTTTGCCTTCCTGCTCCTCCTCATACTGCTCCCGCAGCAGGTCACAGTCATGGCGAGAGGACTGCAGAGCATGGGCCAAGGCGTTCTTGGCCTATAGAAGTGGCAATTCAATGACTTTAGTTCATTTATTTAGTGATATTTAATTTAAAACCTCAAGTAGAGCCTACTAGTAGTACTTAGATTTAATTAGTCAAGAAGATCTTTGGTAAAACTTACTTTTGTTTCTTCCTCTAACTGACGTTTCAGCTCCTCAATCTGCTGGGTAGATGCTTGTTTGCTCCTTGAAAGTTGAGAGACTAAAGCATCTTTCTCATCTAATTGTCTGGAATATTCACCTAAGAATAGTGAAGTAAAGGAATTTTTAACTTTCATGTTTGTGTGTGTGTCTATGTGTGTGTGTGTGCGTGCATGTGTGGTCTGTTTCTAAATATTATTACAGAAATGGAGACTAACAGGCAGAGCTGCCATAAAAGTGTAGCTAGTAAGCTTGTCTGCTTATTCTTGCCATTTTTCCTGTTTGATCTACCCAGAAAATTCTGACAGTTTATCTCCCTCCAAAATGGGGGTATTGCTATTAATTCAGAACCCCTGGAATCGCTTTTAGGTAGTCCATGATCTTGGGACTCAGAGAAGGTGCCATTACCTGCTTCTGTCTGCAGGCGCGCCCTCTGCGCCGTCAGCTCATTGATGAGCCGCTGCTGCTCCTCTTCTTTGGTCTTCAGCTCACTGACTTGATCTTCTAGAGTTCGGCACATCTTTTCAAGGTTTCCCTAAAGGACATGTGCATGAAAGATGAGACACAGAAGGCAGCAATAAAAGGAAAGTTAAACCCCTATTCTTAAAATACTTTTAGAATGAATAAATATATGTCAAGTGTAAGTATTGTGATGATATTAACACTTGCATAAAGTGGATTTGGAAATCTTAGTGGGTGATAACCAGTAATTTTAAAAAATTCAATAGAATGGAATATATTAGGACAGAGACTATCTGAGTATTGCTGTAAAATGCCTACAAATCATGTTTAATGTCAGGACATGGATGGGTATTTTTATGTCATTGCCCTCTTTTGGTTTCAGTGTTGGATACCTTGGCTTTGGAAATTGCCTCTGCATTACTGCTAAGGTCATCGATCTCCATCTTCAGCTCACTCTTCTCCTTCTCTAGCTTCTGCTTGACTCTCTGCAGGTTGTCAATCTGCTCCCCAAGTTCAGCCACACTATCTGCATGCTTCTTCCGAAGAGCAGCTGCAGTGGCTTCGTGCTGCAGGGTGGCCTCCTCCAGGTCCCTGCGGAGTTTCTGGAACTCAGCCTCACGCTTCTTATTCAGCTCCACCTGAGCAGAAGTGGCTCCTCCAGCTTCTTCCAGTCGCTCGCTGATCTCCTCCAGTTCCCGAGAGAGGTCAGAGCGCTGCTTCTCTGCTTTGGCCCTGGAGGCCCGCTCTGCCTCAATTTCCTCCTCCAGCTCTTCAATGCGGGCCTGAGAGTGAAATGAGCACATTAACATAAAATCAACTCAATTTTAGTAGTTTTTGGTGTATAGGAAAACAAAAACAAGAGGTGAGATAACTCACTTGCAACTCTTTGATTTTCTTCTGTAGTTGAATTTCTACTGCCTGTTCATCTTCAATTTTGCTGATCAAATTGCTAATTTCAAATTCTTTCCTGAAAACAGAAGAATAAGTCATTTTAATACCCATATAAATTGAAAAATGGTAAAAATGATATCACACAGTTTTTTTTCCCTGTAGCTCCTACTTTTTAAGCTTTTCATCAAGTTGCTGTTTGTCATTTTCTATATCCATTGTGGATTCTTGAGCCAATTTGAGGTCACCTTCCAGTTTCCTCTTTGCTCTTTCTAGGTCCATTCGAAGTTTCTTTTCTTGCTCCAGAGACCCTTCAAGCTAATGAGAAAGTAAATATGTTAAAAATTGAAAATGTATTTCTAAAAATACTTCACAATGATATTAAATATGTGCTCACATCATCCACTTGCTGTTCCAGCTTGGTTTTAGCTTTGGTCAGGGTGTTGACTTTGTCCTCCTCTGCCTGCAGGTCATCCAGGGTCTGCTGGTGGGCCTCTTGGAGGGCCTTCTTCTCTTTGGTCAGCTTAGCGATGGTTTCATCTAGGCTTGCCATCTCTTCTGTGAGATTTTTCACCTACAGAGGTTAAGAAGGAGATGACCTCTGTTCCCTGGCTAAGAAGAACCTCTCTGTAGTACTACAGAATGT
>PVKS010007467.1:0-72786 GCA_004027875.1 Aplodontia rufa | reverse complement strand
CACGGGAATCTTCTTTCAGCAGTTTATTCAGGCCCTTGGTACAGTCTTCTTCTCCTCCCTCAGCCCCCGCTATTCCCTAAATAGCCCCAAAGCACCCTATGTAATGCTGCCACGTGGCTCCTTCCCATTGGGTAGCTCTCAAGGCGCACCAAACAAGGCTCTGTTTATCACAAAGTGAAAGGCTCTCGGCGCCATCTTGTAATGGCGTCCTAAACTTCCACCGTGGCTTGCCACAATTATTAATAATAAACTATTTGACAAAGTAAAGCCTAGGACCAGATGAATGCTCTGAATTTTACATGACCTTTGAACAAGAACTAATGCCAATCCTCCTCAAAATATTTTATGAAATAGAAGGGGGCGGGACTTTTCCAAATTCACTTTAAGAAGCCAATATGACCCTGATATCTAAACTAGGAAAGAATATATCAAAGAACAAAAATTATAGAGCAATTCTTTGCTGAATATAGATGCAAACAGTCTTAATAAAATACTAGTAAATCTTATTTTACAATACATCGAGAAGATGGCACACTATGATCAAGTTGGTTTAATTCCAGGGATGCAAGAATGGTTCAATATACACAAATCAATAAATATAATCACCATTTAAATAGGATTAAGGACAAAAATCACATAATCATTTCAGTGATGGAGAAGAAGCCTTTGGAAAACAAATTGTCATCCATCGTGGTAAAAAAACTGAAGAATCTAGGGATAAATGGAATTTATCTCAACATCATAAAGGCTGTTTATGACAAACCTGGGCCAACTTCATACTTACTGGGGAAAAACTTAAAGCATCTCCTCTGAAATCAGGAAAAAGACAAAGATGCCTACACTGTCCACTCCCATTCAATATAGTAGTTGAATTTTTGTCCAGGGCAATTAAGCAAAAGAAGGAAATAAAAGGGATACAACTAGGAAAGTAAGACGTCAAATCATCACTGTTCACATATGGTATCCCATATGTAAAAGATCCAGAAAGTTCTACCAGAAGACCCATAGAGCTAATAAACAAATTCAATGTAGTATAAGGATATACAATCAACACACAAAAATCAGCAGCCTTTTTATACATTAATAGTGAATCCATTGAAATAGAAATCAGGGAAATAATTCCATTCATGAGTCTTCAAAAAGAAAGACATATCTCATAATAAATCTAACCAAGAAGGCAAAGGACCTTTACAATGAAAATTATAGAACACTGAAAAAAAATTGAAGAAGACACCAGAAAATGGAAATACGTTCCATGTTCATAGATATAATTAATATCACTAAAATGGCCGTGTTACCAAAATTGATTTACATATTCTATAAATCACCATCAAAATAGGAGAAAAGAAACTTTTAAACAAACAGTGCTGGGAAAACTGGATATTCATATGTAGAGGAATGAAATAAAGTCCCTGTCTCTTACCCTGCATAAAAGTCTACTTAAAATGGATCAAAGACCTAGAAATTAGGCCAGAAATTTTGTAACAGATACAAGAAAACATATGTTTAACATTCCAACACTTAGTCATGCGCAATTACTTCCTGACTAATACAGCTCAGGAAATAGTACAAAAATTAGTAAAAGGGATGTCATCAAATTAAAAAGCTTCTGCACAGCAAAGGAAGCAAGAGTGTGAAGAGAGAACCTACGGAATAGGAGAAAATCTTTGCCAGCTACTCTTCCAACAGGCAATTGATATCCAATATATAAGAACTAAAAAAAAAAAAAAACAAAAAAACAACAACAAAACCCCAAGTTCCCCAATCAATAAATAGGCAGATGAGCTAATCACAAATTTCTCAAAAGAAGTAATACAAATGGCCAAAAAAATATTTAAAATTTTTGACATCTTTAGTAATCATGGAAATGCAAATCAAAATTATGCTGAGATCATCTCACTCCAGTTAGAATGGCAATTATCCAGAATGCAAATAATAATAAATGCAGGTGAGGATGTGGGATAAAGGAACACTTAGACATTGGTGGAGGTGTTGTACATTAGTACAGCCACTATGGAAATCAGAATGGAGGTTCCTTCAAAGACTAGGAATGGAAGCATCAGATAACCCTTCTGTAACACTCCTTGGAATTTATCCCAAACAATGTCAGCTTACTTACATGCACACTCATGTTTACAGCAGCACAATTCACAATAGCCAAGTTGTGGAACCACACTACGTACCCATAAATAGATGAACAGATAAAGAAAATGTGGTATGCATACACATGGAGTTTTATTTAGCCATAAGGAAAATGAAATTATGCCATTTGCTGGGAAATGGAACTTAAGATCATTAAGTTAAGCTAAACACACTGAACTCAGAAAGTTAAGGGTCATATGTTTTCTTTCATATGTGGAAGCCAGAGAGAAGAAAAGAAAAAAATGGAAGGATGAAATCTCATGAAAACAGAAGGGAGACTAGTAGATTGGAAGAAGAGGAAGAGGTAGAGAAAGAAGGTACGGGAAAATGGAGGTAATGGGAATGAAATTGATCAAGTTATGCTACGTATGCATGTGAATATGTCACAGTGAATTCCACTGTTAGGCACAATTATAATGCACCAATAAAATTAACTAAAAAACAAACTCCAAAAAATTTAAAATCCAAAATACTTCTGGTTTTAAGTGTTTCAGATAAGGAATGCTTAAACCTGTATTTTTGGCTGTTGCTAAAAAAGCCACCCCAAAACTCAGGGTCTTAGCCATCATTTACTTAGCTCGTTGTTCTGAGTTTGACTTCTGTACTGGGATCAGCTGGGTGGTTCTTCTGTTTTCTGCTGGGTCCTCTCATGTGGCTGTGGGCAGTTGTGTTGATGTTCACTGAGTCAACCTCACGCCATGGTGCATTGGCGAGGATGCTTGTCTCTGCTCCCTGTGTTTGCGTGCTCTACCAGTCCAGCCCAGTAACCAAGCAAGCCCTGGGGTATTTACTCAGCAGCTGGCAGGGTTCCAAGAGAGCAGAAGAAGGCCAGGATTCTTGAGACTCAGGTTCAGAAACAGCACATGTCCTACACTGGATTTTTGTTAGGCAGAATAAACAGCCCAGATTCAAAGAATGAGTCCAAGAGGGGAAATGATTGTGGCCACTTTTGCAAACAATGCTATTTCAGTGCCTATCTTCTGGCTGAGAAATGGTCATTTGTATGACAAGCCTTGGAAAGAAAAGTTTCCTCCAAATGATTCTTGGAGCTATGGTGAAGGAATTATTTCAAACACCAATTTTCATTAAATTCACCACTGCAGGATCTGTGGACCTTGAAAACGAACCAGAATTGGGATCTAAAGTGTAAATCCCAATTCTTGTTATTTACTTCCCACATGGATAAGAAACAGCAGTGTTATTAAGTGCTGTGCTTTACTACAAATATTAACCAACAACAACTGACCCTCTCTGGGATTTTCCACTTAGTTATTTACTGGAAGCTGTTCTCGTAATTTTCAACAGTGCTGTTATCTATGTGATTATCTTTCTTTTAGCTGTGCTGGGTTTTCAGATGCATTAATATGGCTTAATATCTCTTCCTGTTGCTTCTCTAATTAAAAGCTTGTTGGATTTCCAAATAAGAAATAATACATCCAAGCACTGGTAATAGAGATTGCTAATAATCAGGAGAAAAGCATCAACAAGGGACAGCATCAACCAGACATGAGGGATCTTCTGATCATGGAAAGGCAAGGGCCCAGGGGCTTGGGACCGCAGGGCAGTGATGGGTTCCTGGAAGACAGCCGCCCCACAGAGCAGCTGCAGCCCATGAGGACTGCCAGTGGAAGCTGGTCACATGCCCTGTTCCAAGCTGGATGTTTGATTATTGAGTCTTGGGAAAACAGTTCATGTCTGTCTTTCCAATCACTGTCTCTTCTCCTCCTTCCCTCAGTCACTTCTTCCTCTCCTGGCTGCCTTGGTCCCTTTGGTTCTCAAAGCTGGTAATGGTCCCACTAGTTATAAGAAATAACCAGTAGATGGCACCAGAGGTCCACATCAAAATGCATTCCTGCACTCCACAGGAAGTGGAGGCTCTGAAGCCAGCTTCTCTGCCGTGGTCATTCTCCGTATCCTCACCACATCTTACCCCATTTGAAAACTAGATTCCTTCCAGCAGCAGTTTTTGCATTATGTTGAAGGTGGAGGTTATTCATTCTCTCTCTCTCTCTCTCTCTCTCTCTCTCTCTCTGTGTTTGGTATAGGGTGGTGGTAGGAGTAGAAGAGAGGGATTTTGTGGTTTCACAAGCATCATGGGTGGAAATTCTAAGGGCCCGGATTTAATTCTAGGCAAGAAATTTACAGCAGCTGCCTCCTTTTCTCATTTCCAGCCTTCGCCCCTCTTCAGCATCCCTGGCAGGCTGAAGTACAGGCATTTCATCTTTCACTGAAATATCCAACTCCTGCTTCCTTTTCTCCATCCTCTCCCACCCAAATATACTCTTTGTTTTTATAGTTCAATTGTAAGCTAAACACCTGTGTCAGCTTAGCGTTGCTGTGACCAAAATATCTGACAAGAACAACTTAGAGGAGTTAAAGTTTATTTTGGGCTCACGATGTCAGTCCATGGTGGGCGACTGCATTGCTCTGGATGGGAGATGAGGCAGAAGGACATGGCAGAGGAGAGTTGTCAGGTCATGGTGACCAGGAAGGAAAGAGAGCGAGCGGGAGAGAGAGAGAGAGAGACAAGGGGACAGATACAATCCCCAAGGGCATGGCCCCAGTGACCTCCTTCTCCAGCCATGCAGTTACCATCCAGTATAGCAGTCTTTTCAAAGTGTTAATCCACCAAATGGATTAGTCCACTGATTAGGTCATAGCTTTCCTGATCTAATCATTTGCCTCCTGCATTAACATGGGAACTTTGGAGGGACATCCCATATCCAAACCATAATGATTCCCTTTACATCCAATTATTTCCTGAACCTAAAATCCATCCTCTTTTCCTACACAATTCTCATCCCCAACCCAACCTGGCACCATGACATGACATGTTCCATCTCTGCCCTTCCTGCCTTCCTCTTCTCTTCGTTGGCTCTGATTAATACTGCATTTCTTTGATCACCTGTTTGAGCACTCTCGTTCTTTGATATTGTCACTGGGAACACAGTAGACATGGAAACTTTTTGTTTTTTTTTTTTTTAAGAGAAAAAGTGAAGCTATTTTTATTTAGTTTTTCATGTGATTTTCATTCCTTGGTCACTTCATTGTGTACGTGGGTGCTGGGATTTGAACTTGCGTACTCGCACATGCCAGGCAAGTGCCGTAACTGCTGAGATACCGCTCCAGCCCCTAGACATGGAAACTTTAAGGATGACTTCCAGTTGGCCAGGCAAATGGGTGAGCGCATTCTTGATGGAGCAGTGGTTTTCACATGGAGGCGGTTTTGTCTGACAGAGACATTCAGCCACGTCTGTAGACATTTTGGGTTGTTAAACCTGCAGAGGGAAAGGGGATTGCTCCTGGCATCTAGCAAGAAGAGGCCAAGGATCCTGCTAAACACCCTACTATGCACAGAGCAGCCTGCAGGCAGCATTAATTAGCCCCCAGATACTGAGCTCTGAGTTTGAGAAATATCACAACCGAACAAGCAGCACAGGGACCATGGCTCTGCTCAGGGACTGGACGTTTTATTATGGTGGGTGGTGGAAGATGTGACTAGAGACAGTGGCATTCAGGGGTCTGGACTCTCTCCTAGAACCAGTGAACAGTAAACAGAGCCGTGCGGCCCTGGTCACTGCGTTCTGAGTGCCATTGGGAGCCATTGGCAGGGATTTTGGAGGTTGAGAGCATTGGGTGAATGAGGAGGCCCCTTTCAGGCACTGGCTTGGACCAGCCCTTCTTGTCCAGACTGCCATGGAAAAGGCATTGGTATGTAATGAGCCTTTAGGTGTAAGCTAGAAGCAATCACATTCTTTCATTTCATTGAAAGAATAATCAGATCGGTTGAATTTACATGCCAAATCTTTGTTGAGTTTTCATCTTTTCCCTTTCATGGTTAGTGCTGTAGTTTGCATAAGTGTCCCTGAAAGACCCCTGTGTTAAAGGCTTGGTCATCAGCCTGTGGTGCTGTGAGGGTGGAACCTTTAAGTGGTTCCCCTTGAAGGAAGCTAGGCCACTAGGGGCGTGTCCTTGAGAGGGGATTTAGGATCTCAGTCCCTCCCTCTTTTTTCTGGCTGCCATGAAGTGAGTGGCCTTTTCTACCACAACTCCTGGAGCCACCGGCCCAACGCAATAGAACTAGACATGGACTGAAACCTCCAAAACCATGAGCCAAAATAAACCTTTTTTTCCTGCAAGTTGATTTATTTCAGGTATTTGTTGTGGTAGCAGGAAGCTGGCTAACACAGTTCATGTAGTTCGTGTCTTGTCCAAGAAATATTTGCTCTTCTAGGGTTGCAAAGATTTTCTTTTGTTTTCCTCCAAAGCATTATTGTCTGGGTCTCATGTTTAAGTCTATATGATATTGCTGAAATTAATTTTTATGTATAGAGGGAGAAGAAGGTCAAAGTTTTTTGTTTTTCTTCTATTCATATATCTAATGGATTCTTCTGTTTACTTCATAACAACTCAGTTTTCCTTATTTTTTAGAACATGTATTTACTAAAATATAATGAACATTACAGAAAACACATAAATCCTAAGCATGCAGATTGATGAATCGCGACAGTCATTGGTCATATTGTGGTTTAGGTGTGAGGTATTCCCCAAAGCTCATGTGTGAGACAATGCAAGAATCTCAGAGGTGAAGTGATTAGGTGGAGAGGTGTAACCTAGTCAGTAGATGGACCTATGCATATGAATTAACCAGGTGGTGACTATGGGGAGGTAGGGTTTGACCTGAGGAAGTAGGTGACTGGAGGTATGCCTTTGGGTTTATATTTTGCACCTGGTGAGCAGAGCTCTCTCTCTCTCTCTGTCTCTACTTCCTGGTTGCCAGGTCCTGAGCTGCTTTCCTTTGGCCACACCCTTCTGCCATGACATTCTGCCTCACCTGGGGGTCATTGCTATGGAGTTGGCTGATCAGGGACTGAAGCTCTGAAACCATGAACAAAAATTAACTTTTCCTCCTCTGCTTTGTTCTTTTGGTCATAGCAATGAAAAAGTTGACTGAAAGAGGTCACCACTCAGATCATGTAAAAGAATGCTATCAGTCTGTGCCCTTTGGCATTAACCTCACTTGCTCATCTCCCCAGAAGAATTGACTATCATGACTTTCAACACAGATCAGTTTTTCCTGATTTGAAATTTCTGTGTGTGTGTGTGTGATCAAACGCAGGACCTCATACATGCTAAGCACTTGCTCTACAACTAAGCTACACCCCAGTCTGGAAATTAAAAAAAATAGAAGCATATGATAAATATTATTTTATGTCTAGATTGTTTTACTCAACATTATATCCTAGATCCATGTTGTGTGTATAGGGATGTTAGTTCCTTTTTTATTGATGTATAATGCCCCTTTTATGTTATTTTCAATTTTTGACTATTTTTAAAAATACCAATATGAACACTTGTGCACACTTTTAGGCCATTTGCATGCACGCACGCACATCTGTTGAGCCTACACGAGTGGAATTCCTTAGTTGTAAAGTGACTATATAAATTTACATTCCCACTGGTAGTGTTTTATTTCCTCACCAACCCCTAGTTGTATCTGTATTTTAGATTCTAGCTGAGTTTGCAGTGGCATGACATATTTCATTATTGCTTCTTTCCTGTGTTGAGTGATGACATTGGGGAATTTTTTGTATGTTCACTTGGACATTTGAATATTCTGTTTTTTTGGCGAGTCTGCTAAGATCTCGTGTAAAAATTTTTAATGGAGCAAGCAGTCTTTCTTGTATTGATCTGGAGCCATTTCAAACAATACTTTTAGGATGCCATCTCTTGGGGGTTATATATACTTGATAATATCTTCATCTATGTGTGACTTTCCACTTCAGTCTCAAAGTAATCTTTTGATGAGTAAAAATTCTTAATGTTTATATAGTTCAACTTATCAATCTTTTCTTCGTTTGGACTTCTATTTAAGAAACCTTGGGGCTGGAGTGGTGGCTCGGTGGTTACGGCGCTTGCCCGGCATGTGCAAGTACAAGGGTTCAGTGCCCAGCACCCACGTACACAGCTAAGTATCAGGGCAATGAAAGTCATGTGAAAAACTCAATAAAAATTGATTCTCTTTCTCTCTCTCTCACCATCCTTCTTTCTTTAAAAAAAAAAAAAAGAAATCTTAGTCTACCCAAAGTTCATGAAAATGTTTCCTTATGGTATCTCTTTGCTGTCCTTTTCAAGTTATTCACGTTGAGGTTTTTAGCTTGTCTCAGATTAGTCCTCATGTGTACTGTGAAGTCAAGACCCGTGTTTATGGTTTCCCACGTGGCCGTTCAGCTGATCAGCCCCAGTTCACGAAAAGCCCATCTTTCCCCTGGTGCCCCACAGTGCTTCTGCATTCGTTCCCTGTGGCTGCAGCAACCTCTGTGGACTGAAGTCCACCAGGAACTTATCTTGTAGAGGTCAGAAGTCCTAGACTGGTATCCCTGGTCTGAAGGCAAGGTGTTTGCAGGCTGCACTCCCTGCAGAGGCTCTAGGGGAGAAGCCATTCTGTGCTTCCGAGGTCCAGGGACTGCCAGCATTCCTGCTTGTGGTCATACCATCCCATTTTCTGCCTCCATCTCTGGGTCATCTCCTCTGCATGGGTAATCTTCCTGTGCTTCCATCTTTATTTTTCATTAAACAGTTTATGCACTTATTAAATAGATAATTCAGAATTTTTTACTTTTATCAGATACAACATGATGTTTTGCAATCTGCATGCATTGTGGAGTGACTAAATCAAGCTAATCAATATACGCATTACTTCATGTGCCTATAATGTGTGTGTGTGTGTGTGTGTGTTCGTGTAGCAGGTAAGATCACTTGAAATCTACTCTTGGCAATTTTCAAGAATGTAATACAGTGTTACTGCTATGGTCACCATGCTGTACCATAAATTTCTTGAATGAATTTATTTTACTATTCAACTCAGAGTTTGCAATCTTTGAGTGTCATCTCCCCAGCCACCCTTTGCCTCTCTCAGGACGCATGTGATGGCATATAGAGCATGCCAGGATACTCTCACACTTACTGATCTTCTCATCTCAATGCTTTTAATACCTGTAAAAACTTTAGCATGTAAGGTGACGTTGATAGATTACAGGGATAAGGATCTGATATCTTTTTTTTTAAAATAAAGACAGAGGGACAGTAAGAGAGACAGAGAAAGAGAGAAACAACTTTATTAAGTTTTTCACATGGCCTTTGTTGCTCTAACCTTAGTTGTGTATGTGGTGCTGGGGTTTGAACCCAGGTCCTCGTGCTTGCCAGGCAAGCACCAAAACCACCGAGCCACCACTCCAGCCCCAAGATATGATATCTTTGAGCTTTGAGGGAACATTTTCCCATTTGCCATAGTCACCAACTACTGTAAATCAAATGTTTTATATATATATACCTTTAATTTTATTTTACTGTCTATTTTTCTCTCTTTGTGTCCTAATCATATTATTTTGATTTTACTGTATTTTGATTTTATTCTTTCTATTGGTATCTGATATCACAAGTCTCCCAATAATGTTATTTTTTAGGGTGGAATTGGATTTCTTTCCCTTTTAGATTTTTTAATAAATTCAAGAATCAACTTGCAAATGTCCCCAAAAATACAGGCTAGGATTTTGATTGAAATTCCTTTCCATCTATAAATCCATTTGGGGTAATTAACATCTTTAACAATACTGAGTCCTTCAGTCCATGAACATGACAATATCATTCATTTATTTGTATTTTAAAAATATTTCTAGATAATGTTTTATAGCTTTCTATGAAGAGATAACAACTTTTATTAGAATTATTTCTGACATTCAAATTTTTGATATTTTGTAAATGTTATATTTAAAATTTTCATTTTCTAATTGTTGTTTATAAATATTTGCATAAAATGAGTTTGCTAAATTTATTTATCAAATATTCTAAATTACCTGTACATTTAAAAGATTTTCTACCCATAATAATGTCATCTGCAAGCAATGCAATATTAGAAGAGAAGTTATAGTACATTGTAGTATATGTAGATTGTAATATATAGATTATATACAGATTATAGGATATATATAGTACTGATTTCCACTTTTTTGTAAAGGCAAGGACCTTAGAACTATTCTTCCATGTTTTAATGTTACATGCCTATTAATCCTTCACCTCAGTTACCGGTTTTTATACATTCAATATTCACTTGGATTTGCCCTCATATTTAGTTTTTTTTTTGTTCTTCCTTCTTTTATGCATTTCCTTATTAATTGCGGATTGTTTTCTTCACATTTTTGTATTCCATTGATGGGGGATCTACTGATGATGAATTCTCTCATTTTTCATTGTCTGAAATACTTTTATTTTTGAGGAATATTTTT
The DNA here is from genome assembly GCA_004027875.1 of Aplodontia rufa. Classification (NCBI taxonomy): domain Eukaryota; kingdom Metazoa; phylum Chordata; class Mammalia; order Rodentia; family Aplodontiidae; genus Aplodontia; species Aplodontia rufa. The sequence goes on along the minus strand of PVKS010007467.1, from coordinate 62,359 downwards.
GCTGAGAAAGAATTCTAGCTTAGCAGTTATTTTCTTTCAGCTCTGTGAAGATGTCATTCCCTCATCTTCTTATTAAATTATTTTCATTCAAAAGTAGACTAATTCTTACTTTACTTCTTTAAAGGAAATGTCTCATTTTTTCCTCTGATTGCTTTCAACACATTTTTCTTGTTTATGTATTTTTCAACAGTTTTGTCAGGATAAATCTAAGTGTGCTTTTTCTTTATATTTTCCTTCTTGGGGTACATAGCATTTCTTAAGTTTGTGACTAATGTTGCTAAAGTAACTTAAAGTGGAGACCAGCCTAGAGTCCTGAGTGACCAAGCCTGCTATACTTAAACCTTGACCTGCTACACGCAGGCGGGCAAGAAATATCAGAAAATTAAAAAAATTAATACTCATGTATATGCTTATTTCTATCTCTAACATGGGGGTAAAGCCGAGGAGACATGGGGGCAGGGAATGGTCGAAGGGAGGAGATCCTGGACTAGGATCGGCCTCAACTTACTTTGTCAAAATCCATCTATGCATGAATATGTAACAATGATTCCCTCCAATATGGAAGAGTATGTCGAATGAATAAAATAAATTTAAAAAAGAATAAAATCAAATCTTACTCCATACCAAAAACTAAAAAAAGGATCAATTATGAAGATATTACATGTGATTTTAGCATGCTTCTCCTTTTGAAAATTTCAAGGGGGCAAAATGGACTTCCTGTCTTTTAGTCCTCCTTTCAAGAAATGAAAGATTCTCAAAGAAAGCTTTTTCTTGAAAGATTCCTGGCCCAAAGAGAATTAAATATTTAAAAATTAAAAACACTTCTAAAAGGTTGCTTTCCTTAATGTCATGAATATTATTACAACAAGTAATTATGTCAAAATGGATTTAATAGCATAATCTAAATTACTTTTTATCATGTTATATTTTTAGGTTTTGTAATCCATTTGGTTCTCAAACAGGATATAAGGATATAATGTTTTTCTTAAAGTTGTGGAGCTAATATACTCAACCATCATGTATGTGAAGTGTCACCTTTTTCTCTATTTAACTATTTCAATGTCAATAATAATTTGGGGAAATAAAATTAACAAGTTTCACACCAAAAAAAAAAAAAAAAAGACAACAAAAACCTTGAACCTTGACATCCACCTTGCAAACAGAAATCAAACTTGAGCTATTTTTTGTAAATATCTATGTTGAAGAAAAAGAGAACTTAAGTGTGTAACCAACTGCAATTAGTCAACAACTTATAATGATGCTAACTAAAGACTTTCCGGCAGGGTAGAGTAAATGCAGCATCACGTAAGTGTAATTGATCGAGTACGTTCTTCACTTTACTTCTGTGTCCATCCCTTACCCTTGCCCCTGCTCTGTGGACTCTCAAAGCACTTCTGGTTTGGAACTGCCCAACTGCCAATTTGTCACTTGCTCAAATAGGCTCTTTAATATCTTATTGATCCTTCATTTCCTTCTTAGCAATGCCTTGCATTAGTTTAGAGAATTTCTGTGTAATACCACTTCAAATATTGTTTTAGTCCCATTCTTTTGGCTTGGGTTATGGTTATATGTAGACTTTATTTTGCCTGTTTCATGTTTCTTGCTCCATCCTTTTCTCCTCCTCCTCCTCCTCTTCTTCTTTTCCTTTTTTGAGAGAGAGGAAAGAGAGGATCAGCTTTGTTTTTTGAATGTGGTGCTGGGGTTTGAACTCAGGTCCTCATACATGCAGGGCAAGCGCTCCAAAAACTGAGCTACCACTCCAGCCCCCATCCTTTCTTCTTTTGGTATTTTATTCTGACTTATTACCAGTTTATTACTGATCTACACCTGTAACTATATCCATATCAATATTTATATTAATTTCTATATCTATAGCTATATCCATGGTTTTCTGTTAGACACATCTTGTGAGTTTTTAATTTCAGTTTTATATTTTAAATGCTATTTTTCTATGGATTTACAATTCTCTACTGAAACCTATCATCTTGTCATCTAATTTCTGGCACCATATAATAACTTCTTTTAGAGATCATTTTTGCCGGAACTAATACGAACCACCTGTGAGTCTGTGCGTCTTTTTGTTTTTAACTCCTCCTAATTTAAACTATCTATTTTTATTTCCTGAACTAACAATGGTTTTTGACTAAAACTCTATTTTAAATAATTTTAAATTTAAAAATATTGCACAAATGCTCTGTTACTTCTAGAAGGGCTTATTTAGCTTTTGATAAACAGCTAAAATACAATACTTTTTTTTAAAAAAGAGAGGGAGAGAATGAATTTTATTTTTTATTTTTTTCATCTGGGTTTTGTTTTTCTGACATGTAGTTGTGTATGTGGTGCTGGGGTCCTTACGCATGCCAGGTAAGTCCTCCACTGCTGAGCCACCTCTCCAGCCCCCAGATTCAATAACTTTAATCCAACAACTCAATCAGATATTGAGTTATTTAGAAGGAGGTTTTCAATCTGGTTCACTTCTTTTCCCACAGTACAGATCTTTAAGGGTCTCAACTGAAATCTTGGGGTGTTTGGGGTTTCTCCTCCAATTATTTCTTTCAAGTCTTATAAGAATGTGAGAAATCCTTGCTCAGCTCCCTGACTCCTAGCGTCTATCCATGGATCATCAAATTCCTTATTCAGGAAAAACAGTATGAAGCTAATGCCACACTCACTTCTATGAATTCCTTTCTCCAGGATCTTGGTTCAAGTCCTCCCTGCCTTTTTAGCTTTTTAATTATTTTCAAGTGCTAAGCATTTCCAGTTACATTTAGTGAGGCAGCTGCTCTATCAGAAGCATAAATTTTTGATTACTAATCTTTGAACTATACATAAATGTAACAGACCAGCTCTTTAAAAGAGTTTTGGATAGAGTAATAATTATGGGTCTGTATCAAATTGGGTAAAACATTTTTCTTTTTTTGATGCAGGGTCTGATAGCAGGTTTATATAACTTTAATTTCTTTTCTATAAACTGGATGGACTTGGAGTTTTCTTTTTCTTCACTATTGTGAAGTTCATATTTTTATACTTACCTGTTTATATTTATCATTCTCATTTTTACCTTACAAAGACTTCTAGGAAGGTAAATGGAGAAACTCTACCTTTATAAGGCTGTCTTCAAATCAGAAGTCTGACCTCATTTTCATTTTAAATGGTTCATTCTGGTGTTTGTGAGGAACATTATTTCAAATAGCTAAAAATTGGAATTAATCTAAATGTACATGAATACAGAATGGTTAAATAAATTATGATAAATTCATTTAATACAGCATCATTGCAATTAAAAATAATTAGGTTAGCATTCTGTGTAATGACATGGAACTATTCCAAGACTTCTGAGTGAGGAAAGTGAGGTGTAGAGCAATGTGTGTGGCATTAATGCAACTGTGTGTGTGAGGAAGTCTTTGTGTAGATTCTTATAAATGCAAACACTATCTTCTGAAAATATATAAACACCAGTGAATTCCACCAATTTCTAGACAAAGTACTTCTGAGGAATGCGTCAAGGTCACAAGAACAGGTCTAAGATGAATGTTAACTTTTTTTTTTGGTGCTGAGGATTGAACCCAGGGGTGTGTTATCACTGACCTATGTCCTCAGCCCTTTTTATTTGGGGACGTGGTATTGCTAAGTTGCCAAGTCTGGCCTAGAATTTGTGATCCTTCTGCCTCAGTCTCCAGAGTTGGCATGTGCCACCACACCTGGCTGAATGTGAACTTTTCGGTATATATACTTCCATACGTTTTGACACTTATAATGTGGACATGTGCTACTTATTCAAAATGTGAAGGAAGTATTTTTTTTTAAAAAGAGAACGTGCATTTTACTGCTGTGCAATAAAATAAATCTTCATTTGTGAGCATTGCTACACCACCTCTTTCCATTTTTATTTACTGAAATACACATTTTATAAAATCATAATCAGAAATGCCGTGACTTCTTGATTTGTGTGTTAACTTTCTGTCACTACAACAAAACACCAGAGATAATTAATTTACAAAGGGAATAGGTTTATTTTAGTTCACAGTTGTGGAGGTGCTGATCCATGACCTGTTGGTCCTTTGCTCTCGAGTCTGTGGCAACGCAGCACATCACAGTGGGAACATATGGTGGAACAGAGTCACTTATCCATGGCCACAGAGCAATAAAGAGGAAGGAGTTGTAGTCTTTAGAGAATAGAGCAGATCTAAAGACCTCTTACTGAACCCCACCTCTTCAAAGTTCTACACCCTTCCACTATTGACACCTCCTGGGCAGAGTCTTTAACATAAACACCTTTGGGTGACAGTCAAGATCCAAAGTATAGAAATGTGAAAATATTTCTCATGTTTTTACATTGCCTTTGAAATTGTGATTTAAAAATTTACATAATATTTAGTTCATGTACCCTAATTCATTCACTATTTCCCCTATGGTGGTCACTTACATATTTAAATATTTCCTTCTAATGTATAACATAGTTGTGAGCATCTTTGTGAATGTCTACACACTTGGTCCTTACCATTAGTTCTCACACTTTGTGATTATTTGATATGGGTGAAGGAAGATAAAGTGAGTACTATATGGAGCTGAAGAAAAGGTCGAAACGATTACAGATGATCCTTTGGGATACTTGTGATATGTACAGTGATTTTCATTCATTCTAACATTTGTCTATATGGGTAAAACAAACAGAATTGTTGCTCTTTAAATATACATACAGTGAAATTGAACTCACAGGAAATAGTGCACTTAAGGAATCATTAATTATTACCTAATTACTTGCACCACTGTGGCTTGGACAGAAAAGTGCTCTGTGATGATGAAGTTGTCAATTACAGTTGATAATTAAGGGGCCAGGTGCATGTTTAACTTAACAAGATAAATATCTGCCCAGATGTTGTTTGTCTGCTGCTTCATTACCAGGTAGGTTAGAAGATTTTCATAAACTAGAAAGACTATTAAATGCATAACCTTGCTACACCCAGAAAGCTTTAGCAAACCTGTTCCTACAGCCAGTGTCCATGTAAGAAGATTACTCATCAGGGTTCCAAGAGGGTTGAAGAACTACACTTCTACACAGTACCACCTTTGCAGATTCTCAACTAAATGGCTATTTGAATAGAAAAAGGGGAAAAATACAACAATACTGGGAACTAGATCAGTTATCTCCTATGCCAGAAGCATACAGAAATTTTAGGCAGGATTTAAAATGCCAGTTCAGAAGAAGACAGTAAAGAATCAGTTTGTATCAACCATTCCAAGGAGTGCAAGATCTTTGGATGTGAGAGGTGAAGATCCTGGCAGAAATATAGTAAATTATTGTAAGTTAAGAAGAGAGGCTGGAGGAATAGACTGACTGAGGGGATCATGGAAGTTGAATCATGTCATTCCCTGCATTAAGCTTTTAGGCTGCTGTAACAAAATATCACAAATGGGGTGGCTTCATCATCAAGAATTCATTTTCTCACAGTTTTGGAGACTGATAGTCCAAGCTTAAGGTTTGGTCAGTGTTGGATTCTCGGCAGGCTTCTTTCTTTGGCTTGCGAATGGCTGCCTCTCACTGTCTTTACAAGACCTTTTCCATGCATGCAAATCTCATGTGGTCTTTCCTTCTTATTATAAGGACATTGGTCATATCGGATTAGGGTACCAGTCGTGACTTGACTTTACCCTGTTACCTCCTTAAGTCCTATTTTCAAATGAGTAGTATTTAGTGCTTCAACTTAATGAATTTTGAAGGGGCACAATCAATTGATAACAATCCTCATCTTAAAACTCTCCAAAGACCTTAAAATATCCTACAAGGACCCGTATCCTCTGATTCCATGCTACTTCACCAGTATTTTCTCTGAGTACTCCTGATCTGTGTATATAACGCTACAACCACATTGATGTTCTCACCGTGTCTGACACCAAACATACCTCCACTTCAGGGCTTTGGCCATGGCGTTCTGTTACTAATTGTTACATTTTCACATTTGCTTCATGCTTCCATCTGTGAGTGGACGTGTGCTATTTATTCATTTATAAGTGCCAAAACTTTTAAGATCAATTTGCTGATGTGATGATACCTCATCTTTACGTATTTCTCCATGGATTTTCTATGAATAAGGACAATCTCGTACATTAGCACAAAGTAATTATGACACTTAACATCCATAAAATACTATTTCCTAAAATAGTCACATTCAAATTTTCTCAATTTTTTGAACAATGCTCTTAATAGCTATTTTTTTAAATCTAGGTTCTAGTAAAGAATCACAGACTGCCTTTGACTGTCGCATTTCTTAAATCTTTTAAAATCTAGGACAACTCCTGGAGCAATCGTGTAAAGCTGATTTATTGAAAAGACTCTCCAGGCTCCATGGGGCACATTCCTATCAGGCTTTAGGCAAGTAAAGGACATGGCACAGCAGGGGAAGGAAACTGAGGGACATCAAAGAGGTGCAAGACTTTCAGGTGCAACTGCCAGGCTTCTAGTTTGCATTGGTTATATTTATTATTAAAACACAAGTAATATAGAAATACATAAAGCAGGAAGTAAAATTGTCTGTCATTTTTCTAAAATCATTATTTGGAGTGTACTTACCATGTCCCCTATACTTTATATCCATACCTTATTTCATTTCTTGCAATGGCTATAAGAGTGGCCATTATTATTTCTACTTTGCTGGTGCAAAAATGAGGAACGTTGAAACCCATTCTAATCATTGGGGTTGCACTGAATTCTTGCTTAGCCCAGTTATGAGCTTTCTCAGTTGGCTCTCTCCATTGTGTGTGTGTGTGTGTGTGTGTTTCTCCCCACATGATCTTTGTTAGAACCTTTGTGCCCTCTTTGAATTCAATTATATTTTCTTCCAAAGTGATGCATAGTATTGTGTGCTCACTAGCTAGTAAGCTTTACCAGAGCAAGAAGTAGCTATGTTTTCTTAGGTGGCTGCCGTGCCTATAGCACACAATCTGACAGGGAATTGCTAAGCAAGAAAATCTTTATGGAATCAACAAAGGAAAAAGTGAATGGACCGTTTTAGCTGACAGGCCCTTGGTATGCATGATCTCATTAAAATAAGCTTCATTTGAAATAGGCAATATATACTGTTCTGCTGAAACAAGTTGTTAGTTTCATAATACAGTTTGTTTATACAAGGATTTAATAAGAACAATAATATGAAGTGTTTGGGACTTTTTATATGCCCTCTGATATACATAACATTGGTCTGTCTTCCATCATGGGCTGTGGTCACCATTCATGTGGGCTCTTTCCTCTCTCACATAGTTCAAAGCCCTCTCCACCTTTACAGGAGTAACTTGTCAAAAATTTCTTCCCAGTTCTGCTTAGATGCACTCTGATTTTTGCATCGTGTTGGCATCTTAAAACAGCTAACAAACCCAGCCTGGTTATTCACTTCCCCATCCTCCTTTCTGTTCCGGGGTCACCACCTTTCCTGGGAAGAGGATTTGAAAACACTTGCTGAACCTCTTTGGTTTCCCACTGAAGTCCCCTGGGGTTGTGCTCAGTCTCCTAACTTTCTGTTTGTTCTCAGTGAAATTATGTGAGCAGGAAGAGCCCACGGGATTGGGGTACTTTGGGGGTTTCCTTCACAAAAGGCTCTGCACAGCTGGAGGAGGGAGAGCAGACCTGGGGGCAGCCGTGTTGGCTCTCAAGGTCTCCACGGTGCACCCTGCTGTGCCTCCCTGGAACCTTCACCCCTACACCTGTGTCCATGTCAGACTCTCACCTCTCACACTCCTGGTTCTCTCAGACTTAGCCAGGATCCCAGAGATGGAGAGCCTGACTTTAAATCTCCCAGTAGTTGGGGTTTGACCTTGAAGTTGGCAAGTATTGTTTGGCTCCCTGGGAAATGGAGCTCATTTAAAAAAAAAAAAGAACGTGTGGATTAAGAGTTGAGGAATTACACCCCTCCAAATTGTAAGACCATGTCTATAGAATAATAAATAAATAAATTGCACACAAAAAAAGGAGTTGTGGAATTACAATTCTTACATACACCACCACCACCACCACCACCATCTAAAAGAGTTAATTGTTCTGGGGTTGCTCCACCCATTTTGTTGATGAAAGAGCTTCCTGCTCTTTGTCGATGAAAGATCATTGCCTACCAATTTGATCTTTAAAAGATAAAAATCTCTGCCTTTGAAAAAGTCATCATATGGAAGTCTGGGAGCCAGTATCAATATTTATTAGGGGATGCATGCCCCTCCTGTCCTGTTGAATCATGGATTTATAGGACAACTAGTTTTCCTGGACTCCCTTAGCTCTTCCAAGGATTGTGTTAAAATTAAATCTGTCAGCTATTTCCTGGGAGGAAAATAAAGTTTCAGATACTTCCTGAAACTGACTTGCCTGCAGAAGTACAAAGCAGCTTTTATTCCCTTAAATCTCTGCTTAATAAAACATTTTTTTTTTTTTGCCTGCCCCTGCAGTTTCTGGTCGCTCATATGCAAGGACAGAATTTCTCTGGATATACCTGATGTATTCTTCTGAAGCTACCTGTGTCAAAAGGGAGAAAGAGATATATGGTGGCCACCTAGTGAAGGGAGAAATAGAAAGACTAGCAAACTCCAGATGCTGTACAGGAAGGAATAAAGAACTCACAACTGAAAGAAAGTTAAAAAAAAAAAACCACTTTTTTTAAAAAAGCTGACTTTGGAGAAGGCCTGGGTCAATCCAGAAAGTTAGCAGAATTTCAATATTCATCGTGAAGAACAGAAAACGATTCAGTGGTTCATGTGAGGAGAAATTAGGACCAGGACAGATTTTGAAAGAAATAACATTACTTCTCCCCAGAGGGAATTGGAATAATTAGTTAATAGTCACAGTCAAGGGTGTTGAGCTGTGTGCTAACTAGATATAATTCCTATTTTGGAATCTCCAAGAATTTTCTAGGAGCAAGCGTAGGAGGCTCCATTTATTAAGGAGTTGAGGAGTGAGTGAATGAATGGAGTGAACAGAACAAGCCAGATGACCTGGGCAGCCTGCTCCTAGAATACTCTGCTCAACTGAAGGACCACTGAGATGTACAGTCTGGGAAACGTACATAGGGGAGTTTTGAAAGAATAGGGAAAAATTAACTTTCAAGAATGGGCCATTTACAGTTATGGTGTACCTCATGGCTGGTTCCAAGTATTTAAAGCCTGAACAGATTAAATAAGAATGGAGCTTCGGTTCCAAACTGGACACTGTGCATGGTGCTGGGGGTGCATAGAGATAAACATGAATATATTCCAACCTCCTGAACTCTATCCGTGCTGGAAGGAAAGTGAGACTGATTCTCCGTGCTTTTAGAAAGTAGTTACAAGAGAGGGAGATTTCAACTTAATAGAAGAAATAGTGTCTTTACATACAGACCTATCCCCAGTTGGAAGGGTCTGCTTAGAAGAAGGCAAGGCTTCCTGTGGTGGGGGCTCAAAAGAATGTACATGATAAGGGAACTTAGAGGTCATCTCGCAACCATTCTGGGAGAGACTGGACAACCACCTGTTTGGGAGATCCTGGGCCAGGACTCTCAGTTATGTTTACCTGTTATGAATCTCTGTGTTCCTGAATCACAAAGTTTGAGAGAAGAAAGAGAGCTAAGTAGCCAGATAATAAAGGGATCGTATTTTGAATGAGCAAGGCCTAAATATCAATCACAGTTTAATGGAGAGCGCGCCAAGTGTTTGGGTGTTGGGCAGCACTGATGCTAGGAGGTGGTTCCCTCTGATCCACTTCTCCCATCTGGGAAAACTGAGCTAACATGCGTTTTCTAAAGCACACAGCAGGTAACCTGGCAGGGACACCAGGCCTCACATTCTGTCGTGTTCACCCACACTTTGCCTTCTTTGTTAACTCAGACCTGCATTTGTGTGTTTGCCAGGAACGGTGGCCTGCGAGAATTCTTAGGGATAGCGTTATTGTTGCTGTCCATCACTTGCATCAGCTCATGTGAATGTCTACCAAATGTTGTCAAGCTGAGGGACTGTCGAACCATTGTGGAGAATCATCACGTACAGGAGATTTTAACACGAGGTCCCTGGCGAAGTCTGTGGCTCTGTGCAGGGCCATGCTCTTTCAGCTCTATGCAGAGAGCCTGTAGCTTTCAATAGGCACTCACAGGAGCGGCCATAGCCTCATAAAAGTGTAAGAAATACTGATTTAAGGTCTCCTCCAGCTTCTGTGCAAAGAAGAGCTGCCCAGATATAAACTTTTCATTCACACGCAGGAATCAGCTCATTTGAAACAAAACAAAACCTCCCGCAATTAAGGTTATTAAACCAATTCATTCTGATGGTAGAAGCCATCTAGATTTAACCTGTTGGGAGTCACTTCACTAGGTGTTTCAGACCTGGTGCGAGGAGGCATTTAAGGGATGTTTCTTTTTCCCTGAAGGAAGTTTGGAAACGCAGGCAGAGCACGGAGCTGACTTGGATGGGAGATGAGGTTTGCTTGCTGGCTCTCCTCAAGCACCCTTCCCCCAGGCTTTTGCAATATTAAACAGTGGAGTCTCTGAGCGATCATTTTCTTCCCACAACACTGCATTTTTCCTGCCTGCGGTCTTTGCCTAACATCACCAAGCATCGCATGCCAGCAGAAACACAGGCAGCAAAATGGAAACCAGATAGATCAAGAGCAGTCAAATTTCCAAGTAGAAAATCCGTCTCCGTTTCTGAGCATCCAAAGACACTCTCACCATTTTTGCTGAACGCTTTTGATGCCAGATAACTGCAGGAGAATCAAACTCTCCTTGCATAATGACCACATGCTCATTCACACTATCTGTTGAGATGGTTCTTTGGCACAAAAACTTCTGCAGAAGCTATTGAGAGAAAGGAAGGTTTGGTTTTATTAACTAGTCTTATATTACACATTTAACGATCACGTTTCCATGTTTCTTTTAATACTACATAAAATACTAATGCCATTTTGCTTTTTTCATTAACAGCTCATTCTCTTGCAGAGAAAAAAGGAAATAAAATCAAATACTTTTAACCCATGAAGAAGACCAGTTCTGTTGTGACTCAGTTTTCCTTTCCCTTGCTTAATTCTCATATCCACTGTGGCAGGACCACCCTTTGCCCAAGTATCCATCTCTATCCTAGCATAACTTGCTGAAATCTCACTTGCTTGGGCTTCCCAGTATAGCTTTTGCAAAGTGCGGCATTGTAGTTATTAACTTCAATGGTTTTTGATTTCCACATGAGGCTGTTGGTCTGTTGGTCAGTGTAGATTGATTTTGTCAAATATGTCAGGATAGAGCAATATATCTATGTATATATGTATATATATACAGTTTATGAACTGCTTTCATATTTATATCTCCTATAATCCTGTGAAATACATGTTTGCTCAGAAAAAAACTTTTCTCAACAAAACATTGCACTAGGAGGTTGTCTCGCAAAAATGTTAAGAAATTAACCAGGTAAGTTCACACTCGTCAAATGAGACAGCTGATCAGCATATGCTTTGGGATTTGATCCATTGACATATCATGGCAAGGACAGAGAGGTTTTGGAGTTCATTGCCATCATCATCTCTCAAAATAAATACCATGAGAAACCCTTGGAAGAAGTGAAGGGTTTTAAGCCCTAGTGTAGGGGGGAGAGACAGCAGCAAAGGCTACCAGGGATAAGGGAGGAAATCCAGGGCCCACAGAGGAAGAAGGCAGGTAGAAAGCTTCTGTCCCCATTGTTGCCCTGTGAAGATCATTGTTTGCTTTTATCTATTGTATTATGAAAGAGTATTTTTCTTTTAAAAATATTATATATATATAAAAAATATATATATATACACATACATATATATATATCCTGAGTGTGCAGGTTTTATTCTAAAATGCAAAGCAGCAGAGTAAACAGCCAGCACAGAAGCCCTAAGATGGAGTGGTGTTGCTGGGTTAGAAAATCCACAAGGGGATTTGAAAGCAGGTGAACAGGAAGGAAGTTAGGAAAGTAGGAAAAGAGGCCCAGCGCAGTCAAGAGTCAGATCATGTCGTGAGTCACCGGCATCCTGAAGACTTGGACCTCGTCCGTCAAGTGCGCTGGAAACCTTAGGTAGGTTTTGAGGGGAGGAGTTGTGCTATCTGATTGACGCTTCAGTGGAAACGCTCTGGCTTCTGGATGGGCAATGGGATGGACCAGGACAAAGGGAAACAGAAACATTGGAGACTACAGCTGTAGCTCTGGGAAGGAATCGTGCCCCACCATGGCAGCACAGGAGATGGTGAGAAGAGGTGGACTGGGACGAATTTCGAGAGTCGAGCTGAGAGGGTTTGCAAAGAGCCAGTGTTAGAATGGGAGAGCAGGAGAGGAATCAAAGATGCTCAAGGACTCTGGCATGAACCACTGGAAACAAGGAGTTGCTGTTTACTGAGCTGAGGAGCAAAGGCGATGAGCAGATTGTGGAGGAGGAGCAAGAGTTTAATTGTGGTCTTGGTAAGTGTTAGATGCTGGAAATTCAAATGGAGACATGGAGTTAGCAGTAAGCTGTATGAGCCTGGTGTTTGAGGTGGAGACCAGGGCTGGGCACATATTGAGCGCATTAACATGGATGTGGTACTAAAAGCCATGGAAGTACTTGAGAGCATCTGAGTTTCCCCCATCAGGGCTCAGCAAAAGAAGGGGTCGTCATGAAAGGAGCCCCAGAAGAGGTGGCCAGGGAAACTGTGTAGTTTTGTGGAACCAAGTTAAGAAATAGTTTAGAATGGAGGGAATACACCCGACAAATGCTTCAGGGTTGATTTAGGACGGGGAGAGCAAACCAACATTTGGATTTGGCAACATATGCATTGGTGCCCCTCATGAGAGCAATGTAGTGGTATTTAATAAAGTTAAGTATACACATACTGTGAGCCCCAGCAACTGCATTTATGCATATAACTGAGAGAAGCCCTCCGCTATTCACATGGAGACATTTATTAGGATTTTTATTGTAACAAAGTATATGGCGGCAAGGAATTGAAATTTACCTAGAGGCCTAACAATGGGAAAATGGATAAATAAAATATGTTTTATGCACAACACAGCATACCATGCAACAGCCAGAAATTGTGGATTAAATTATACACAGCAATCTGAATAGATTTTTTAAAAAAAATATTGAGTGAAAAAAGGAAAAAAGTTTCAAAAGCGAGAAGCACTGTACGGCTAAATAAATTTTTAAATGACAAAGTCAAAAGTTGGATGGAGGTCAAGTAATTATCTTTTTCCTTGAGGCCTCATTGAAATTGCAATATAGGAATAATCCTATAATAACAATGATATAAAGACAGATTAACCACAAATAGTGTTTTCAACAAGTTTCAGGATAATAAAAAAGTGAAGCCGACTGATAGTTACAGTGGAGTAGGGAAGATATAACCCAGGAAATCCAGAAAGGGCCCCTTATACCAGATAGCATCAGCTTGCAGGATGGAGACGCAGAGGTCCTGTAGAAGGAGAAGCCGATGGAAACAGGAGTTGGTGTGCGAGGAAACGGTTGTGAAGGAAAGGATGCAGTTGGTTGAAAGTCTCTCCAGCAGTTTCTCGTTGGAGATGCCGTTGACATTTTATACTGGATCAATCTTAATTAAATAGAGCAGTCCTGTCTATGTGCACTATTTAGAGTCCTTGGCTTCTCTCATTAAATGATAGTACCAATGATTTTCCCAGTCATTATGACAACTAAAAATGCCTCTGCTATGGTTTAGATTGGGAAGGTCCCCCAAAGGCCCATGCGTTAAAGGCTTGGTCCTCAGATTGGAGCTATTGGAACGTGGTGGAACCTTTTGAAAGGTGGGCCTATGGGGAGGTTTTAAGTCACTGTGGGCAATGCTCAAAGGGTGTTGCAGGACACTGCCCCCGTTCTCTTTTGCTTTGTGTTGCTGCCAGGGGGTGTGAACCGCCACCCTGAGGTATTGCCTTACCACAGACCCCAAGGCTGTGGGGCCAAACGGTCATGAACTGAAACCTCCAAATCTGAGAGGCGAGATAAACCTTTCCTCTTTACGCTGACATCTCAAGGATTTTACACAGTAATGGACAGCCGACTTCCATAGCCTCCATTTGTTTCCCCCATTTGTATTCAGGAAGCACCGGAAGGGTTGCCCAAACTATTTCCACACTCTTTTCCCTCTGCACCAAGGTGAGGTAGCCTAAGTTGCCCCCCTCCCCTTCCTAGGCTACAGATCATTTGTCTTCAAAGAAATTGGGTAAAGTCTCTTGTGAGAATTAAGGACATAGGTTGGAAGGGGACTATCTTCTCATCGTAAAGAATCCTGCCCGGGGACACATTCCACTTCTATGCCCAGAAATAGTCAGCTGTTCTACTCTCGGGCAAAACTTAATGATGAGGTGATGGAAAGAGAGTTATCCATAGACAACAGCCAAGAACATATCACCAGTGACATTGAAAACTACCAGCCTTCCCAGAATAGAAAGAAAATGGTAGCATGAAAATAAATACCATGATAGACAAATTAGAATAATAATCCAGGTGATAGGAAAAAATTTTAAATCCTTTACTGATCTTTGGAGAGGTTCAAGAAGATTTTGTATCCATAACATAAAAACAGTATGCTTTGAAAAAAGAGCAATCATCAAATAAGAAAGAACTCCTGGAAATTAAGGATCTGTTTACTAACACTAAAAATTCAAAAGTAGAATGGAAAGGTAAAGTTGAATAAATTTCCTGCAACATGAAAATAAAGAACAAAGATACAGAAAACTTAAGAGGATCATCCTGAGAAGTGCAGTACTTGACTTGTACTGTGTCCACAAAGACTTCTGTAAACAGATGTTGCTGCATGCATATCTTATCAATAGAAAGAAGTTGATGCAAATATGTGTCCAAAGAAATTCTTCAGGGATCTGAATTTAAATGGATTCTTCTCTTTTCTATGTAAAATATGGATCTTAGGATTACAGAATCACTCCTCCCTGTTTGGTACTTTTAGGGCTTGTGTAACAAATTAATCTCAACCATGATCAGAATCAAAGCACTTTTGGGAGGCAGACTAAAAAGTCTTACAGGAAGGAAAGTATAAGAAACAATCAGACTTGCTTGTTGTACCTCAGTGGCCTTGCGAAGGGAAACTGATCTCACAACCACCCTCCCACTCCATGTCTTGGTGCTCAGACACTTCCCTTGGATATCCTTTTAGATATTCTATAGTCAGATCTCCAGTCAAATATAATTCAGTAAAAGAGGTCTTCATTGATCTTTTGAACAAAAACCAGAGCTTTCATATATCAACAATCTATAAATTTAGTCAGTTTTTTAGTCTGTTTTCTGTTACTATAATGAAATACCCCAAGACTGGGTACTTTATGAAGAAAATGGCTTTATTTAAGTTTATAGTTCCAGAAGTCCAAGATTGAGGGGCCACATCTGATGACAGCCTTCTTGCTGGCACAGTCCTAAAGTGCTACAGAGCATCAAACAGCAAGAGACAGGGAATTACACATGTTTATGTACCTCTTCTGATCTCTCTCCTTATAAAGGGACCAGGATCAATCATTGGTTCTCTGTCCTGAAGACCTTATCTAGTTCATATCACACCCTAAAAGCCTCACTTCCAAACACTATAGTCAGATTAAGTTTCCACCATCTTAATGCCCCCCCAAATAGGATTGAATTTTGGCATGTGAACCCTTGGGGGGCAGACTCTCACCATATTCAAACCACAGTGCCAGCTTTGCGTGTCTTCTTGGTGTGTGTTTTCTCTTCGGTGCAGGAATGCAGTCTCCATGAGACTCAGGACTTCGTTCTGTTCTCTGTGGTATTCCCAGGGCTTAGCACACAGTCAAGGGTCAGGATATCCCATTATTTAGCAGATTCTATGAGGAATGCCATGAGGGGACTTCCATGACCCTTTGATATTTTGGGGAGCCTCTGTTTCTGTTTCCATTTCTGCTTCTTGCTCTTTTCCTGCTGTCGTCACCCTGGGAACCAGGATGGCTGGTGAGGACAGCAAACATGCAGTCAGAAGGGCCGGGGAAATGGGCACACCCCAGCTGTCTGTGTGCGGCTATTTTAGTCCTTAATGCCACTCTCACTGGAGTTTTTACCTTTAGCTCTGCAACACTTTCAAACCACGCGGCTGCGTAAAGGGCCGGAGTTCAAGCTCTTGGGAGTGGGAATCTTCGAAGCTGGAGGAAGATACGTGGAGTGCAGATCATAGCCATTTGTTCAGCTTCAGTTACAAATGACTTTGCAAAACAAAGTTTAAAGTTCCCAACTGAGCATTTAAAACAAAAATAGAATTTTGTGGGGAGCATAATACCTTTCATCGCAAGAAAGAATAATCAGGCAATGAGCCTTTTCTGAAAAACGGCTTGATGGAAGGATCCAAGGTGGTTGTCCAAGGAGACTGGAAGATTGTGTAGGAAATTAGAAAACTCTAGCTACTGATAATCTTCTCGCTCTTACAGTACTGTGAGAGGTGGTCAGCAAGGTACACGCTTGGTTACTAATGATTCTTGGGTTCCGCTGTGCCTAAGGGACTGACTTGGAGGTAGTTGCTTAACCGTGGCTCTTTTAACTTGTATCGTGAAGGTTTATTTCCTTGTACTTTTGTTTTTTTTTTAAAGAGAGGACAGTGAGAGAGAGAGAGAGAGACAGAGAGACAGAGAGACAGAGAAACAGAGAGACAGAGAGAATCAACTTTTATTGAGTTTTTCACATGTCTTTTGTTGCTCTGACACTTAGTTGTGTACATGGGTGCTGGGGTTTGAACCTGTGTACTCATGCATTCAGGGCAAGAGCCCTAACAGTTGAGCCACCACTCCAATCCCTTCCTTGTACTCTTGTAAACTAAAAGAAAGCTTCATTTTTCTTCTCTTTTTAAGAGAGAGAGAGAGGGATGGAAAGAGGGAGAGAGAGAGAACAGAGAATCAGTTTTATTTAGCTTTTCATGTGGTTTTCGTTCCTCCAACACTTCGTTGTGTGCTGGGGTTTGAACCTGTGTCCCTGCGCATTCGAGGCAAGCACTGAAACCACCGCTCCGGCCCTCTGTTTTTTTTTTTTTTTTTAAACCATTGTGCACATTCTACCACTGGCTATGACTTCACCATCAGCAGAGAAAAAGATGCGAGTGGTCTTCATCTCGCATTTGGGAGGGACTACAGAGCTGTAAGCCATCTGATATGAAAGTTGTGAAGCCGTAAGAAAAGACTGAGCTTCTATTCCTTGCGGTTTTAGTCTTGGTGTAACCGCGGCTGCTGTTCCTCTCCCTGGAATGACATTTCTCCAGACCTTGTGGTCTGATCTCATGTGAAGCCTGTCAGTTGTCACTCCTGTTTGCAGCCTTCCTTGACCTTGATGGAGTTAGTTATTTTCTCCTCTAAGTCCCACACTTTGTCCATGTCTATATAATAGATCCTACAGCAGACTGTAAATAAGTGTGTTGTACCCTTCACCAGGTCATTAAGTTGCCAAGGGTAAGGATCCAAGTCCACTGCACTCCCTGGTCTCTAGTGTTTAGTACAGAGCTTGATTCAGACAGTGAATGAATGAGTGAGGTCAGTCAGACAGATCAACTATCACTCTAATTTTGTGACCAAATTTTTCCATGCAACACTCTGCTAGTGTGAGTCTGATATGCCCTCTGCACATGGCTGAGGTCATTGCCTAGGAAGGCTTCCTTTGCGGCTCTGGGATGAATTACCTAGAGCAGCTGGGTGACAGGGGCCATCCTGATTCCTGTTGATGTGGGGGGTCATAGCTACTCAATGCATTTTGCCAGCTTTGCACAGACCCCACATGTTATCTACTCCACCTGCTCCAGATGCAGAATTGTGGCCCACAGGAAGCTTAGATCCATTTCCTGCTGCTCTCTGCCTATCTTTGATGATACACTCATTTTTGCAGAGATCAACCATCGGCAGCACAGAAAGGCTTGTCCTGCTCCTTTAAATTAATTTTCCTTGCTGTCTTGAGTCCTGGATTTCTCAAAAGTATGACCCGATGTCTTCAAATGCCTCTGGCAGACTCCTCACCAGAAGATGCTGCCGTTATCCCAGGGTAACGTCAGGATGCAGGTCCAGGATGCTGGGACAGGCCTTCCTCCCTGCTCTGACCATGGGGACTTTTTAAATATGGACTGATTCTTATTTGAGTGTCCAGGGCCTGATAGAATTGCCCTCATTAATGCATGAACAGACCCTGAAGCTGAACCTTTGCTAAGGTCATCTTGCCAGGGCGTGGAGACATGGTTAGGTCAAGGGGGCATCAGGCTTTCGCCGAGTAGGTGTGGGGTGTTTCCATGCTGAGCTGCTTTGGTGCCTGGGTGCAAGGTCTAAGATGCCCTTTCCAGAGAAATGCCAGTTAATTGTATTCATTCCTGTTAAACTCAGAGGACCCTTGTAAAATCCAGTTATCTGCTAGCCGTCGGTGGACTGGTACCTGAACTGCTAATGTGGCTTTTGATTCTTGGTCTCTTAATCTAAAATGTAGGTCGCTGGAGGATTCATGAAGAACGCAGTCTCTGCTCCCGGGGTGCTGTGTGGTAAGATCCTCACAGCCCTGTGCATAGATGGAGGAATACGAATTGCGTGAAACAGGAAGCAGGAGCTCCGGCTTCTCCGCCGTCTCTGCTGATATCCAGCTGCGTGGCTGTGGACTAGTCACCTGGGCTTTCCTGGGCTTCACACTCTTCTTACAGGAGATGAAAGCTCCCTCCATCTCTAAAAATCGAGCACGGAGTGGTCTGCAAGGCTCCAGAGATTCTGATTTCCTGCCTGCACAGAAGTTGCTTTCCCTTACGTGGTTTTGTCTGCAACTTCCACCCAGCACTGTGCTCCTGGGAGCTCCCTTTTTCACAGACTAGAATCCATCGGTGGTTCTGAAATTGTGAAGACACAAAAGCTTTCTTTTTTTCCTTTTGAAAAGACATGTTCACATTCAATTTCACTGGAGCAATTAAATAGATAATGGTTTATAAAGCATGAGGCAAAACACCTGTCTTAGTCTGTTTTCTGTGGCTATAATTGAATACCACACACTGGATCATTTATAAAGCAGAGATGTTGAATTCTAATAAGCCAATGGGTCTGTGGGCTGAAAAGTTCAAGAGTGCAGCCTTTGCATCCGCTCTGCCTCAGTATCCAAAGCCCACCCACTGTATTTGGGTAATCTGTACATTCCTTCTCTTTTCTTTTCCTCATAATGTTTTTCCTAAGGAAACCGGATCCTTTGTCTGGTAAGGGTTCTCCCATTCTGCTCCTTGCTGCTGTGTTTTGTGTGGAATGGTTTAATGTGTTCTTCCACTTTCTGTATTAACCATCAACTAACAGGCCTCAGCAGGCGTGCTCAGACTCAGGTGTGAGATCTTTGGCGAGAAGCCTTTGCGGATGAGCCCCTTCGCAGAGTTTCTTGTGAGTGATTGTGCACCTGCATCAGAGTCTCCTGAGTCTTCCTTTTCCTTCTGTGAGTCTGAGGCGTCAAAGGATAGATACCCAGACAATGGTGAAGCCTCATTTCCAGATGAGGCCACGGAGTTCACGGTCTGATTTAGAAAGACAATGTGGGAAAGCACCATCCGATCCTCTCCAGGCTCGGCTGGAACAAAAAGGCAGAAGGGACAGTTGTCTCTTCCAGAGCTAGGACATTCATCGTCTCTGGCCGCCGGACCTCAGAACGCTAGGATCTCTGGCTTTGGGACAGTCGCATGTGAGCCCCCACAGTTCTCAGATCTTCAGTCGGGAGCTGAGAATGATGGGGCAGCAGCCTCTGGGTCTCTCAGCTCTCAGGCGGACTCTTGTGGGACTGGTCAGCCTCTGTAATCTCACCAGTCAATTCCTTTAATAAATCTTCTTTCATCTACCTCCATACATACATCGTTTTGGTTGTGTGTCTCTGGAGAATTCTGACAAATACATTCTCCATGTCAAAATCAACTTCATAAACGTTGTTTTCTCGACCATTTTGAACCTATCTAGCCAGATTCTAATAACAACAAAAAAACCACAATAAAATCCCAGATCCCTTTTTGAGTGCCTAGCCTAGGCCAGGCACTGTGCCAAGCCTTTCACATGTATTATCTCACACAATTTCATAGCAACCGAATGACAGAAGTATGTTCCAAGACGAGGACCCTGGGAACCTCACCCAAAGGAACTTTTAACTCAATGATGGGCTGAACAGTAGGGACCCACCTCCAGTGTTCAATATTCACCCATTGTAGGTGTGGACAACTTGCGTGCTCTTTCCCTCTATGAGAATCCTTGACTTTTCTCAAGGACGCTGGATCGATTGCCTAAGTGTTAACAGGAATTTGCTGTTAATGAGAAAAGACACTGAAAGTGTAAATTTGGGTTTGAACATGCCTTGAGAGCAGCTGCAGCAAGAAAGGATTTCAGTATAGAAGTTCAGAGAGCAGGGGCTGGAGTGGAGGCTCAGTGGTTGTGGTGCTTGCTTGGTATATGCAAAGATGCGGGTTCGAACCCCAGCACCATGTACACAACAGAGTGTCGGTGCAACAAAAGCCATGTGAAAAGCTAAATAAAATTGATTCTCTAACTCTCTGTCCCTCTCTCTCTTTAAAAACAGAAGGTGGGGTGGGGTGGACAGCAGAATGTGTCTCTGGACATCTAGGTCATCTAATCCTAACTTTGCAACCTGCCAGCTGGGTGACTTTGTGTAAGTCACTTAACCTCTCTGGGCCTTACTTGCATCATAATAAGATGTGTATCACAAATGAAAGCACTTAGCATGGAAGGTTAACCAGCTGCTGCAGTTACTTGTCATCATTATTCAGTGTTGGAACAGCTTCCAGAAGGAAACATGAAAAGCTTAAAAAGCTCTTCTTTCCTGTTCCTGTTGTAAAAGGCTCTCTCTTCTTTCCTTTAACTATTTATTCCTTTTTTTCCCCTCCCTAAGGAATTGGAAGTAAGGAGGTCTCTTCCTACTCACCTCCCCCCACCGGACACATTTTAATTAAGGTATCTTTCGAGAAGGAATACTTTAATCCGAAGTGATCACTTTGATACTCAAAGAGACACATTTGGAGGCTACTTGGCGAGGGGGAATTAAAGACAGAGAAGCTGAATAAATAGCAAGCAAAATGTTAATGTTTTGGCCTTGTGGTGTCTGCATCTGAGCGCACTCCAACCGGTTTTTTGGCCGGCTCCAGCTGGAAGCCTGCAGCGGCTCCCTTTGTGTGCGCCCTAGCCCTGGCTGCGCATTGCAGCGCGGCCCCTAGAGGTCAGTCTGATCCAGGGATTGTCCCAAATCCGCGAGGATCCGGACCGGGAGGAGAGGCTGGGCCGGGACAAAGCGGCAGGGAGGCGGAGAGAACCCGCTGAGCTGCGCTGGGCGCCCCACACCCCAGTCCCAGCCACCGCGCAGCCCGGTCCTTCCCCAGTCTCTTCCTTCTGAATAGGGTTTGCCACAGTCAGAGAGGTCGAATTTTTCTTCAGCTTCATATATGCCTAGGCTTAGGCTCACTTTATGGTAAAACGGAAACAAAACAAAAACAAAACCCAAAGAAATACTGAGTCATATTTACTACATTATTTTTTTCTTGCTTGTGAATTCAAGGAGCCATACGGTGTTGCATCTGGGACACCTTTTAATCAGCTCTTGTCTCACAAAGAAAGGAGACAGAGAGAAGAAAGAAAGAAACCAATCCTGCTTGTGACACTTGAAGTCTTGACGTCTTAAGTCAGAGCTATTTCCACTTTACATAATCGTATTATTATTATTTTAAATTGTGAATGATTTTATCAGTTTCAAGGGCTTTAAACTGATGTCAGAAGTAGTTGGGTGGTCACAGGGCAATGGCAGTATAGTAGTGTTCAGGAAAAACGTATTTAGTAGTGCTTGTTAAAGCAGGGTGAGGAAGATTGTATGTGGGGCCATCAAAGGGGTTGGGGCTACTGCAACCTTGGTGTGCACTGAGGCAGAGAGGTTGTCTCAACCGAATCCAGCATTGGCAAGTAAAAATTTACTGCCAAGGAGCAGGGTTGGGGTCTATGGGTGGAAAAATCACAAGAGCGGGCATCTGGGGTGGAGGAATTCAGGCTAACCCTACTTAACAGGATTCTTACCCAAGACAGGCCTGTGGGACTGTGACCAGGCATCACTTGGGGATGGTGGAGTGGGGGGACCTAATCAAATATTAAGGGTAAGGGGTTCTTGCTGAACTGACTTAACAGAGTTCTTACTAAAGCTAGATCTTACAAGAAAGTGCCCAAATGGTCCAAAGGGAAGGTTCAGAAACCTGACAAAAGATTGGCCAGTCTTTGTCAGTGGTTAAGCTGGGGGACCTCAGAGGCAGTGTGTGGGAAGGTGGAGGACCCAGAGGTTTACCTCTATTTCTGAGGTCCCAGGCAGATTACTTAACCCCTCTGTGCCTCTGCTAACACATCTATAAATTGAGAGGATTTAAGAAAAATGCACAGAGAATAAGTCAGTAAGCACTCTGTGAATGTTGGAGTCTATTAATTATTATGAGGAGAAATACACAAGGGAAATCCTGGGAGGGGTACAAATACCTTTTTTTATCTAGAGGAGCCAAATCTTATTCCTTCCAGCTTATCACCCACATGATGTCAAAGGTATTTTCTTTAAATATATTTTATGAGGTCCTTTACCTCTATACCAATACAGAAAAACCTCAATGTCCTACTAAAGCAGGTGTGTCACATGGGAATCTGGTGACAGGATCAAAATTGAATGGATAATAGGGCTGGAGCAGTGGCTTGGTGATTA
Organism: Aplodontia rufa; assembly: GCA_004027875.1. Classification (NCBI taxonomy): domain Eukaryota; kingdom Metazoa; phylum Chordata; class Mammalia; order Rodentia; family Aplodontiidae; genus Aplodontia; species Aplodontia rufa. Next base: position 39,690 of record PVKS010007467.1, on the reverse strand, counting down.
TGGTGCTTGCCTGGCATGTGCGAGTACACAGGTTCAAACCCCAGCACCCATGTACACAAGTAAGTGTCAGAACAACAAAAGCCATGCGAAAAACTAATAAATAAATAAATAAATAAAAAGATTCTCTCTGTTTCTCTCTCTCTCTCTTTCTTTCTTTCTTTTTTTTTTTTTTTTTTAGAAAAAAACCCTAATAAAAGAAAAAAAAAGATTGAGTAGATAAGGTCCAGGATGGAAGGCGCTGGAGGGGCAGGTCCTACCCCTAAGGGACATTTCCAAGGGACAATTTCCAGGATTTAGACTTTCCCTCACATTCAGATCCTAAAGGCACAGGACCTTCACGAGGACTTTGGCTGTTTTATTTCTTGCTCTGTGGTTCAGTTAGGTGTGCACTGTTCATACTCGGATCACCCATCAAAGTTCCCTGGTATAAGAAGGCATTGTATAAAGAATGCTCGTGAAAATGCTTCTGTCTGATGCAGATTGCTGGACAGATGCTCTCTGCGGTCTCCTTCTTACAAACTGTCCTGGGTACCACTCTCTTTACACAGACAGACGAGCAGTAAGAAAACCCATCCATCTGCTGACCACTGCCTTTGGGCTTTTCTGTCTTTTTTTTTTCATTGACTTTGCTATGTTTGTGGCATTTAAATATCTTGCCATGTTCATTTTCCTCTTGTTAGTACTTCGTCTTCTCCCTGGATAAGAGCTGACATCAAATCCTCCTTTCACCAGGCAGATATTGGGATATTTGATGACAGCTACCAAGTCTCCTCAGATTCCCCTGTTTTTGCTGGCCTCCACCTGTTCCTCCAAGCACAATTTTCACATCTGTTATTATCCCGCTCACCATTGGTTTCTAGATTTCCTTCACTTTACAGATGCCTCTCATCATCTCTTAGATTTTGGTACCAAGAAGTGAAGGTGGTACAGAGGAAAAAGTCTGATTTTCCCACAGTGCTAGTTTGTCACCTGGTTTATTGGGAACACTACATTGTCATCAGTACATTCCAGGAATGCATTAGTATCTCTGAGGGCAGCACTGCGCTTCTTTTTTTTAAGAGAGAGAGGGACAGTGAGAGAGAGAGAGACAAAGACAGAGAGAGAGAAACAATTTTTATTTAGCTTTTCATGTGCCTTTTGTTGCTCAGAGACTTCATTGGGTACGTGGTGCTGGGGTTTGAACTCATGTACTCACACATGCCGGGCAAGCGCCGGAACAGCAGAGCCACGGCTCCAGCCCAGCACTGTGCTCTTGAACAGAGGTGCATGCAGCAAAATAAACTCCAGAGTGTTTTCCGCATGACTGGCCATTAAGCCCTCTCACTCCCCGTGCTGTTGTTAATTGGCCAATTGTTGGAATCTGAAAACTGGATTCCGTATTTATCTCATCAATACCAATTTGCTAATTTAGCAGACTATTTGTCTGTTTGGCCGGACTATGAATTCCTTGAAGTCAGTGGCTGTGTCACTCAACTCTATTTTGAACACCCATCACGGTGCCTGGCATTTCATAGGTGCATATGGAATGTTTGTGGAATAAATAAATGGGCCCACCAAGGGCTGGAGCAGTGACGCAGTGAAAGAGCACTTGCTGGCGTGAATGAGGACCCAGATTTGAACCCCAGCACGACACAAGCAAGTGTTGGAAAAACAAAACCAGATGAAAAATACTTATAAACTTGATTCTCTCTTTCTCCCTCTTAAAAATAAACAATGGGGCTACTGAAAGTCTTCAAATCTTAAATTTCTTATTCATAATTATTTATAATATTATCTGTAATATGCAAATATATTGCATTTAAATATATTGAGAAGGCTTTGTTTTCATCCCAAATCAGTAATATCTTTTTTTTAAAGATAGAAGGACAGTGAGAGAGAGAGGAGAGAGAGAGAGAGAGAATCAATTTTTATTGAGTTTTTCACGTGGCTTTCGTTGCTCTGACACTTAGCTGTGTACATGGGTGCTGGGGTTTGAACCCATGTACTTGCGCATGCTTGGCAAGCGCTATAACCGCTGAGCCACCGCTCTAGGCCCCCAAATCAGTAATATGTTAAGACAGAACAGTATATGTCCTAATTAGATACTAGGCTTCATAAAACTTAACAATGAATAATAATAATAATAATAATAATAATAGTAATCAGCATTGACTTCACAGTGGCTGATCAATGTGCCATCAATTTACTTTAGTATAGGTTAAATTTCTCAATCTTGGCCACAAGGATTTCAGGAAGTTTTATTACATGGTGTGTTAAAATCTAGGTACCATAATTCCCATGGCATTTCTGAGATTTCAAATGCAATAACTAAAATTAGGGAAGGAGGTCAGTGTGTCACAATGAGAGTTTTGATGATTTGCTGCTTCCCTAGGCAACTTGCTTGATTTCTTAGGGTTATTGCCACCCAGTCTAAGAAATGTGGATAAAATAGTACTACATGATAGGGTGTGGCACTAGCACCAGAAAATCCATATAAAGCATTCAGCACAATGCCTAGCACACAGTACATGCTTAAAATGCCAACTCCTCATATTATTACTTTTATCTTGCCAGCTATGAACCCACTCAATTGGATTAGTATCCAATAAATTGTGCATCCATCCCGTTAAGTCTGTTTCGAGTTTTTAAATTAGTTTAGCCTGTTTGGTGTCCTTTAGCCAAAAACTGTGATTGGCTCCATTTTTATCATATCAACCTTTTCTGTTTACTTGTTTGTTTTGTTCCTTTGCCTGGAAGGGACAAAGACCTGAGTGTGTTTCTTGTGAGCAGATGCATGTGTTTGTTTAAGCTGGTGGCACAGGGCTGGGAGGGAACGAGATAGGATGGCCAACAGAGAACCTTGTAAATACAGGTCAGGCCAATGCAAAGACAGTGTGTTGGCTGAACCATCAGCATCTCAGAGGTTTACGAAAACCAAAGGCAGGGAATTTTCTCATCTACCAACAAGGTAGTTGAAGCACAAGGTGCAATGTTTAGCATTCTAATGCAGCTGCATAAATTAATAAAATCTAGAATGCAATATCAACTGAGATCATGGTCCTTTGCTTCTGTGTGGCATATTTTGTGTTGAAAGGACTGCCTTGTGCTTCAGTTGAAATGTCTCAGTGCTATAATTTTCCACAGGGATATTTCCAGGTGATCTTGGTCAACTGATCTTGACCATGGCCTTGTACTAGATTTTTAAAAATTGACTTTATGATCTTGATGGAGTTAGTCCTCAAGCATTCTTATGAATTAGATATTATTAGCCTAACTTTTTGGAGAGGATAAGGAATTTGTTCAAAGCTAGTAAGTGACAGAACAGGGTCTGTTTAATCTCAGCATTCATGACTTTAATATTTTACTCCATCAGCTTCTGTCATCTGTCTTCTAGGTAACTTCACATGGTCTCTTCTGCTCATTTCAGTGAGTTCCAGGAATCCTTTGTGGAGGCAGGAGTAGCATATGTGTTATTAAAAAGAAACAAAGGACCATATAACTTCTAGTTTTAATCTCTGAGAGTAGAATCAAAGGAGAAGTTAGATAGAAAAAATTCATAAACAGTCATTAATTGTCAGATTCTAAGTTTTGAAATTGGATACTTGGTTATTCAATTCAGAATTGACCAATTAATCGTTTAATTAGTTCAACAAGTATTAATGAAGCACTTACCATGTACCTGCCACTGTCCAAGGTGCTGAGGAACTCTGCCACACTTAACTTCTTCCTACAGGATTGGATGTTGATCTCAACGAGATACTCCTGTAAATTGTAGCCTGTTTGTCACTAGTTTGGAGCATTAGTCACTCGTTCCCAATAGTTTGGAGCATTCTTTATCTCTCAAATACAATTTATGTATATATACACTTACCCCTGATTCCTGGCCCCTCCTTGCCTCTTACTATCATTTAGCCAGAGTTCGCACATCTTTCCAAGGCCCAGGGCACCTCCTCCCCGAAGCCTTCCATGACCCCAGGGTTACACATTCCTCCTTCTACTCCAGCCCACATGTGGCAGCTGTCTGTAACACCCTTTATTCCCTTCATAACATGACTGCTGGATCTTCATATGTCAAGATGTTTTAATCTGGAATGGACCCAAAGTCACCTAAGGAGTTCTATTCATGGGCCCAGCCTTCACCTCACCAAACACTTTCTGATTCAGTGTTTCTGAAGCTTGAGAGTGCACCATTTGAGACAGCTCCATGAGTGACCCTGAAGAATAAGGCAGGTTAAGAAACCATAGCCTTGACCCAGGCACTGTGGCACATGCTTGCAATCCTAGCAGTTGGGAAGCTGAGGCAGGAGGATCATCAGTTCATAAGCTAGACTCAGAAAGTTAGTGAGGCCCTGTCTCAAAACAAAAAAACATAAGGGACTGGGGATAAGGCTCGGTAGTTAAGTGCCTCTGGGCTCAACCCCTGGTGCCACTCCCCCACCCCCGCCAACAAAAAAACACCTGAGACAATCAACTTGAAATGAAATGAAAAAGTTTATTTTCTCAGGGTTTGGAGGTCTCAGTGCATGGTTGCTTGGGCCACTGCTTTTGGGCCTTTGGTGAGGCAGCAAATCATGGTAGGAGCACACAATGGAGGACGGTGCTCACCTCATAGCAGTAGGTAGTGAAAGAGAAAGGAGCAAAGGAACCAGGGTCCCGAGGGCCCATTGAAGGGGACATTCCCAATGGCCTAACTTCCTTCTGGAAGACTTCTCCTTCTTAAGGTTTCACTGTCTCCCAATAATATAATAATGCCACAGGCTGGGGACCAAACCTATGTCCCTTTGGGCGACATTCCAACCCCAAAATTCAGCATGGTCAGAGAATTTGAGGAATGAATTATGCAGCCTGAGACCTTGGAGGCAAACTCCCTGTCCTGGGCCAGTGTGATAGGTAGGAGACTGGGTCCTTCCAGTCCGAGCACTTCCCAAGCCTTTAAAATTATTGGTGGGGACATGTGACTTGTTTTGGTCAGAGAGTCATGAATAGGGATCTTTCCCAGTTATATTCCCAGGTTCCCTTTGCAGCCTTGACAATCAGCAATGCCACAGATTTGGAGGATCCAGCAGGTAGGGTTCCTGAGTGAAGAGGCATGGAACAGATGGTCCAGCTGACCTAAAAGGAGCACAGAAAGTGAGCAAGAAATAATGCTTTGTGGTTATAAGCCACAGAAATTTGGGGTATTTTTGTTACTGCATCTTAATATGTCCTGACTGACATGGCATACATTAAATCTACATTAGATTGTCATATGCATTTTATAAGTCTTTACAAAAGTTAAATTATTTCTGTGAAGGAATAGTGAACACAAAGTCCATAACTGAGATCTAGAGTGGAAAGTCAATGAACTTGGGACTTTTATTTATGAGACTACTAAGGAAATATTTTTGTAATATATTTGCTCTTTTCTTTTCTTTTTTAAAGAGAGAAGGACAGTGGGAGAGAGAGGGAGAGACAGAAATAATCAATTTTTATTGAATTTTTTCAATGGCTTTCATTGCTCTGACACTCAGGTGTGCACATGGGTGCTGGGGTTCGAACCTGCGTACTTGCACATGCCGGGCAAGCGCCGTAACTGCAGAGCCACTGCTCCAGCCCTGTTGGCTATTTTCTTATCTTGTTAAAATTGACATATTTTTCACTCAGTTGGTGATACACCAAATTATTTACTAAAAGGGATAGATACCATCTTTAGTCTGCTGATGCAGAGGATTGAGGACTAATCAGAAAGTCATCATCCAAGGAAATTTAGTGCCTTGGTCACACCCTTAAACCGTCATTTGGGATGAATTCCATTGAGTTGGCTGTGCTGTTTTGCTTCTTACTAAATATTGCAACTCACTGTTCCACTTTTCTCAACCACTAGCAATTTATAACAAATTGAATTTCTCCACAATAATGGGTGTTTTCTTCTGCTAGTGTTTTATAGTTTGGTAGGCAAAAAATGGCATATTGTCATAACTTGCATTTCCTTGGTGGGTGGTGAGGTCAACCAATACTACACGTGCTTTTAGACCCTTTAATTTCTACTTTGGAGAATAACTTTTTGGGTCTTTGGCCAGGGAAATCTTTAAGAGGTGGATGTCCCTCCTGAGGTCAGAACACAAGACCCACTAATTCCTTCTGCTCACCCTGGGGCCTTGTGACAACCCCAGGTACCCCTGCCAGCATCTCAGCACTAGACTGGCAGGAGTGGAGGGATATACCCATGCAGCCACCACCAAACCTCCAGTCCAACACTTGGTGCCCCTCTCCATTTATTCCCCAAGTTCCAGGATCTAATTTGATTTCTAAAATGCCAAAGATTAGAGAGGGTATGAGAATAGAGGACATTGTCAGAATCCAGAGAGTTTTACTTTTAAGAATATGTCTCTCTCTTTTTTTCTTTTCCTTCCTCCCTCTTCTGTGGAGGGCTGGGGCAGGGGGTGTCATAGTAGCCACCTCAGCAGCTGAGACTCTGACCCCTTGGCTCCCCTGGGAGCTACCAGCAGCTTGTTCCATGGCCACATGCTACTTCACAGGGGGGCTCAGGCTCACTCAGCACCCTCCTGACCTTGTGGAAGGTCATAGCCCAAAGAAGCTATGATTCTCCCTCCTCCCTGCCTGAGCTCAGGGTGCTTCCATCCTTGTCTAAACTCCCTTCTGTACTTCCCCTTGTGGACATTGTGTGATCTTGTATTCTAATCATTTTACCCGCACCATAGATCAGGGCCTCACCACATTCTTATAATGCAGATCAATGCCTCTGATTGTCTAAGAGGTCTTTGATCATTCGATTGATTTACCTTTGATCACATGATTGATGGTATGATTGATTGGCAGGTCAGGAGCGTTTGTCATACCTGGAAGGAAGGATAGACCGAGGCCAGATTGTAGTGGGCTTTGTTAGCAGAGCCGAGGAGTCTTGATGGAATCCTTTAACTGATACAAAAATAGTGTCAGTTGAGTAGGTTGTGCTCAGACGTAGCCTGGGAGGGTGGCCAATGACCCCATTTTGTTTGTAATATGTGGGAGTCTGTTTTCTGCTGCTAATTTCACAATATCACAGACTGTGTAAGTTAGAGAGGAAAGAGGCTTCTCTTTGCTTTGTGGTTCTAGCCCAAGTTTAAGGGTCTGTATCTAGTGATGACCTTGCTGGCAGAGTACCAAGGCTGTGTAGGGATCACATATCAAGAGAGGGGGTGTGTATGTGTGCATAGGTCTTTCTTATAAAACTACCAGGATTCAATGACAGGACTCCCTCTTGCTGAGCTTATCCAACCCCCATCACCCCTCAAAAGTCCATCTTAATATAACATAGTCAGCTTAGTTTCCACCCTCTTAGTACCCGGAAGTAGGAATTAAATTTCAACATGAGAGCTTGGAGGGGCCCTGCCATATTTAAACCACAGCAACTTCTGACAAGTTCAGAATAAGTGGTTCCCTTCCAGCACTAGGGCCAACACAGGTCTTGCTGAGTGAAGTTCCAGGAATCCCCTGTTCTGAGGAATCAGTTGCACAAGAAAGGAGCGAGGCCGTTGACTAGGATGAATATTAGAACAGAGAGTTTTGTTCAAAAACAAATATAAAGTCTTTCTCTGACCTGTAAGAGGAGTGTCTAGCTTGGTGTGGATTTTGTTTTCTACAGAAGGATCTGAACAAGGTGGGGCTTTGTTCTCAGGCTCAGAGGTGCTGTCCCACGGAGAGAGGGCCCTTTTGACAACACAGAGTGCATTATTATTTCTCCAGTGACATCTCACCCAGCCCTGGGGAGAAATAATGAACTTTCTCCCTGAAGAGGGGCATCCTTGATCATTCTTTACTTAGAAGTTCTGGAATGCTGGTTGTGCTGCCCTTTTATCCACCACATCTTGGTAATAAACATGAGGTCAGTGGCCTAACTGGCAAGAACAGTAATTGTGCTTTCAAGCCCTGAAGAGCATGAAAAAGTCAGCCAGGGCTGGGAGAGGCAGAAGTGCAGTGATCGCTCCAGAGGTGGGGAAGTAAGAGAGCCTGCAGACCCATGCTTGTCTCCGATTCCCTGCACATTGGTGAAGGTCTGGCAAGTGGAAGCATATCCAAGCTGGGCAACATGAAGGAGTTTGACACAGACCCATTTTCAAAAGTGGCACAGGGTGTGGGAGAACTTCGAGTGCTGTAGTACTCAGGGGCTACTTAGGACACTGTCATCCCTAGGCCAAAGGGGCAATAAGGGAGAGCAAAGGCCAGAACTGGGAGCCAGGGTGAAGAGGTCTCCCTTGTAGGAGTTAGGAAATTCACTTGAGGACACAGCCCCTGGTGATCCTGCAGCAGTGGAGGAGTGGGGGAACAGGTACCATGACTTCTTCCTTCTGCATTCCTCAGCCCTCTTCTACCCAACTGGAAACCAGGGAACAAGAGAGTCTGCTGAAACCGTCCAGACAGCAGAGGATCCCAGGGACAGCAGAGGGCAGAAGCATAGAGATGGGTCTGCAGGGGTGAGTGGAAGTTCTCCAGCATACCTTGGTCCCACTGAATCATTAGATTCAGTGATTGGGGATCTGTGAATTCAACTGAAAGAAGATAGATAAGCAAGGAAAAATATTTAGTCATGTATGACTGGGAGTTCAAAAGAAATATGACTCAAGGAGGTAGTTAGAATTGGGGGGGCTTATAGCCTTGCTTATAGAGGAAGGGGCAGGGGGAGAAAGGGAACTTTCAGGAAAACAAATGGCTTTTAGACAGATAAATGGGCACAGAGGATAATAGATGGGAGCTGGACAGTTTTGTGATGGTGTCTATACTACTTTTTTGCTGAATCAATCTTCCTTGGTTTCAAGAAACTCCTGGGGAGGGAATTTATGGCAGCTTCTCTCGAGTTCTTTTAGTTCTTATCTGCTTTTAGGCAGATAAGGAATTTTGGAACTCAAGGGTCTTCTGCCCTAAATAAATAATCCTTCTGCCTCAGTGACTCTTATGATTTGGATATGAGTTTCCCCAGAGCTCCTGTTAATGCCTAATGTTCAGAAGTGAAATGAGAAGAGATGTAACCTAATCATCTATCTTAGCTTGAATGCACTCATGGGGTGGTAACTGTAGGCAGGTGGGGTGCTGCTGGAAAAGGTGGGTCACTGGAGGGCGTGCCCTGGAAGGGTGATTCTGCCCTGTGGCCCCTTCTCCTTCCCTTCTCTATGCTTCCTGGCCACCAGGAGCTAGCAGCTTTCCTCCACTGGGCCCTTCCACCTTGATGTTCTGCCTCACTTCAGGCCCAGAGCAATGGAGCTCACCGACCATGAACTGAATCTTTGAAACAGTGAACCCAAATAACTTTTCCTCCTCTAAGTTGTTGGGTATTTTGGTTAGAGTGATGAAAAGTTGACCAATACAGTGGCATATTCTGGATTCCTTTACCACAAAAGGTAGAGTGACCCTGAAGGAACTGCACAGAGACCAAAGTGTACCATTTCCAGAATTACTATATTTGAAGGACCTAGAGAAAGGAGGCTTGGGTGGGGCCGGGCAGCATCTATGAGGACTCCTGGTACCTCTGGGATCATTTGAAGATAGCAGCCAGCTTTGCAGGGCCCTGCTCCCAGCAGGGGGCGTCCTGACTGCTGAGGCTGCTCCAGAGCATGCCTGGGCACTCGTGTTTCTATGTAACCCACAGGGGTTAGCTCTTGGTCTTCCACGTCCTGAGAAGTCAGCTATTTATCTGGCAACTGTCCTGCTTCTAGGACAGGTTCTGGCAGGAGTCAAGAATCATAGGCCACAGGAGCCAGTGACCTCAATTTTTTTAGGGTTTAGGGACCACCCAGAGCCTTTTTGAGTATTCTAAGGAGAAGATTCTATCTATGGTCATAAAAGTTTTTTGGAGTTCAAGAAGAAAGCAAACCTCTCAGGTGCATGTTCGTTTTCCAGATGGGAGAGAGGGTGAAACAGATAAGGTGGTAGAATTTCCATTGTTAGATGCGGCTTGTTGGTCTATGAAATCCGCATGAAGAACTATACTGAGCCATGAATACTAAAAACACTGTGGAGTTTTTCCATGTGTGAAAACGTTACCCTTTGAAAAATCCAGGGCCCACCCTGGGCCACACATGTCGACTCCGGAGCTCAGCTGTTAGGCAGCTCTTCACCTGCACCAACAGCAAAAGCAAAGTGGTTCGGCACAGACATTGTTTAAAATGGTCGTGTTAAAAATACCATCTCGGCTTCACAGATTTCTGGAACTGTGAGGAGCATCCTCATTTGTGTGCTCTGATGAAGGTGAGTCTGGGAGAAGTACACAAGCTAGTTAAAAGTGGTTCTCTAATTGGATTATGCAACAGCTTTTGAATCTCTGATGCTTAAAAATTTAAAGAACCAGCAACCTGTCTGAGTCCCCAAGTCCCTGTGTCCCCCACAAAGGCAGCATAAAGGGGAAAGAGCCTGGCAGCTCTGTCCCAGTGTGACTTTGGTCATGGTTTAATCAGTATGATGGAGAGACTGCACTGTCGTGGGGAAGGAAGGGGGAGAAATTTCCTAAAAGCTGAGCAGAAAAATTCTTGGTGCACCAAAGGACACATGCAAGGAACTCCAGAAGATTTAACCCTAGGGATACAGTCCCAAGTAAGGATGTAGGTGAAAATCTTGTTTCAGGTTTGCTTCAAAAGCCTGGGGATCTTCATCACTCTAAAGCTGAGCATGACCTTAGTCGACTCATAGTCAACTCTCAGGGAACGTAAGTCAAGGTCAAGTGCTTGGCCTTCCTTTCCCGAATGCAACTGTTTTGTGACTTCAGGCAAGCATTTTACAAAAGGTTCCTCACCTGCTAGTAAAAGCCTTAGCTGCCTACCAGTCCACTAGTTTGTCTTCTTGTTTGTTCAGTGCAGGGTCTGTGGAATAGCCAGGTTCCATTCCAGTAGCCCAAGCTTAATGAGCTTGTCTAGGACTCACAGACCTTCTGAATGGTGGGTCATGGCCATGAACCCAGTGCTATTATTCTCCAACTGGCCTTTGAGATAGAGTCAGAACTGATAATGTTTCTGCAGTTCCTGCCTGGAGGGGTGGTGGGGGTTGGGGATGAGGTTAGAGGAAAGAGGACAGGTTTAAGAAAGATGTCTAAGGTAGGGGACCTGTGGGGAGATGACTTTAGTGTTTACTCTCAAGGAGAGGAACAACTGGAAAATCACCCAGAAGTTAGAGGAAAGGATCGTAAAAACAGAAGAAAGAGGAAAAATACTCAACATGTGTTGATTATGAATTTTAATTACTGAGCTATCTGTTCAGTCAACAGGCTTGGAAAGAAATGTGGGCAGAAAGAGCTCTATGAATGTTACAGATGATATAATTCTGTTTTTAGGAAATTCACAATTAGACTGTGTCTACACAACCCAAAGTAAAAGCAGATGTATCCATCATCAGACTATTTTGATTAATGGGGAAATTTGGAGCTTAAATTATCTGTTTCCGCCAGCTATGTTGATCAAATGAACTGGATCATTGCCAGATCTCCATTGCTCACAGTGGGGTGTAGATACAACTTTTGGGGTGAGACAGTTGCAGGAACAGGATTCATCATGTGAAGCAGCAGAATTGAAGAGGGAGGGAAAAAAATCACAAAGCAAGGGCAATGACGTGTTTATGTTCAAATAACCCATACTGAGAGTTCATGAGTTAGTTTACTTCCAAACCACATAATCAGTTCAGCAGGCCACATAATCTTTGGTGCAGAATCATGCTCTTAATACTCTTCCTGGGAGTTGGTTATCCAATTAGGGAAGGGTCCTCATGCTATTGACTTGTGTTGAGGGGACTAAGTGACTGGATAGCAGTAGAGTTGGTAGAAGACCCTCTGATACCCAGGGTTGAACTCTTTCATCATAACCTACACTGCAGGGCAGGATACTGCCATGAAGAAGAACCACTTCTGCCATCTTAGCCACTTGACCAAAGTTCTTTCTTGATATGACAAGCAATACAGTCTGCCCTGCAAGGTTTTCAGTGAACCACTCTACTTTTTCCCTTCTCTGGAACGTATTCGTTCATTCATATGTGTATGTATAGTCCTTAAGGATTATGAAGACAGTGTATTCTCTTGAACATCAAGGCTGTTTTTAGAGTACTTTTCTAAAATGACAACACTATGTGAGAAAAGAGGATGATTTGGGTCATGGTGGATGCTGTTCACCAAAAACTGTCTTTTGAACTAAGGTCCTCTTAGAATATGGGTCCTTAAAAGTTAACTGATGTCTTTTATTAAAAAAAAAAGAGAGGTCAATTAAAAACAAAAAGGAATAGCTACACTGAATACCATTAATGATGGCTGATTCAGAAGTAGCTACAAACGACCCAAATGCCCATCAACAGAAGAATGGATGAACAAATTATTGTTTATACAATGGGATATTCCACAGTCATAAGAAGGATTGAGGTATGGATATATGCTACAAAATAGATGAACCACAAAAGTGTGCTAAATGAACGAACACAGACAAATGTTATCTACTATATGATTCCATTTACACAAAATATCCAGAGTAGGTAAATTCATAAAGAACAGATTTAGAGAGGTGGCTGCTGAGGGGAGGGGAAATTGGAATGGACTGATTTACTGAGTTGGGCTTTCTTCAGGGACTGATAACAATATTTTGGAACTAGGTAGAGGTGATGGTTGTAAAACATTGTTTTAAATGTCACTGGATTGTAAAGTTTATAAAATGGTTAATTTGATGTTATGGTTTATGTTTTTTTTTAAGTGGCAAGAAATGAACATGTTTGAGTCATGCTACTCTTACACTCATTCTCTTTTCCTAATGAAGAACTACAGAGTTGGAACCGCTTTGGAGATGTTTCCTATAGGCAACAAGTTCAGTGCTGTGAAGGAACTTAGCATTTATTCCCCTCCTCTCATTTTGGAAAGGATTCAATAGCTCTGGAGTAGATAGGGAGAGATTCAGGTTGGTATCCAAGTGATTTGACTCTTAGACTTGTGCCTAATCCAGGACAGTGCACTGTGTCCCGAGAGAACGTTATGCAGCATTCTGAGATACTGTCATGTTTGGGAACTTCAATGCCCCCCAAAGGCCTTTATGCTAAAGGCTTGGTCACCATCTTGTGGTTATCACTGGAAGCAGGTGAAATCTTTACAAGGTGGAGCCTAGTGGGGGACCTACAGGCCCTTGGGGACATGAAGAGGATTATGGTACCCCAGACCTTCCTTTCTCATTCTCCTTCCCTGTCACCATGAGGTGAGCAGGTTTGCTCAACACCTGCTTCCTGACATGACCTTCCTTCTAGCCACAAGGTGACCATGGACTGAAGCCTTTGAAATGGTGAGACAAAATAAACCTTTTCTCCTCTGAACTTGATTTATCTCGGGTATTTGTAACAGCAATTTGTAACAGCTGGCTAGTGTGCATGTCACCCAAAATGTGCAGAAAATTTTCAGTAATTTCTTTTCTGCTATCTTTCAGATCATTGTGATAATAGTTTTAATACTAATAACAATAATAGTAATAATGACAAAAATATAAAATAAGCATGTGAACTAGTACATATATTAGTTCACTTAGTCATTCCATATTGTATGTAAAATTTTCAAAGCATCATATTATTATATGATATATGACAAATGTACAATTTTTATCAATTAAACAACTAAAAGCTTAAAATATAATGAGGTGATAATAATATAGTTTATTATGCGCATATTAAGTACTAGATACTGAGTGAAAGAAGCACTTTCTGTGCAGTACATCATTTAATTTCCCCCCAAACCCTATGAGGTCATTGAGGAATCTGAATCCCAGAAATCAACTAAATGCTACTATTTCCTATCATCATTATGCAATCAAATAAATCATATTTTCATGCTCCCAAAGTAAAAGAACCTAATCTCAGAATATTGACTTTCTTATGAGTGCATCAGTTTAGCTATATGAAAATCTTCTTAGTTATTTTACTGTTCAGGCATATGTCACAGTGGCAGCTCAGTTGTTCTTTGCTGGTGGCTCAGGCACTCAACAATGTAGGAAGCCAAATCAGTATTGCTGAGGGAATGTCCATCTTGTTGTGCCGCGTGTAGCTTCTATTTATGTCACCGGAGCACTTTGCACATGGGACCATCAAAAATGTATTGGGGTGGCTAGAGAAAGAAGCTGACAGAAATCCACCAGATAGGGTCCACTTTGTCACCTCACCATGGAGATGCTCTTCCTCAGTATGACCTGTGGTAGAAAGTTATGTGGGTCTCAAGTATCTTCATGCTTTTGGTCCATTTCTAGAAATCATCCACCTACCTCTTCTTCAGACCCTGTTGTTATTTTTCCACTCTTGTTCTTTCCAAACATGCTACCTGTTGGTAAACCCTTTGGGCACTGAACTGTGAATCAGTGCAAACTTACATGTTAGGCCATCTCTCTTTGCTCCTACAGTGGACATTTGGAAGTGTTGTCCACAGTTTGATTCACTAGGAGGACTTTTCTTCTCCAGTCTTTCTGGTATACCCCTAAAATAAGTTATAATTCAGCCATCTTTCACTTACAGCTGATGCCAGTGGTCTTGAAAGCATATTCGTAGACTTGCCAATGCTTTTTCTTCCTCTGTTAATAAGTGACAGAGAACTTTCCAGAATGTCCTAGGTTCAAACTGGGAAGGAGACAATGCAGGTGGTGGAGCAGGTGCCATGGGAGCCTGAGCCATCTGCCCTTCACCTGCCCCTTCTAGACTTGCTTGGGCCAATTTGTCAATTTTCCTATGACAAAGAAAAATTACTGTGAGCATCCAATTTCGTGACTCAATCAATAAAGTAACACCCAGTTTATGATATGTGGCCACTTGTCCCATGGTCAGGTGTTCACTTCTTACTAGGCTCAGAAACAAATTTGTATCAACCTTTCTAATGGGCAGTTGCTCTTAGCAGAAGTTTCCATAGCCATACTCAGAACTCCACAGAAGGCATTTTGTGCTTCTTCTGCCTGGGCTGGCCAGAGACCCCATTCAATCTGCCTATGTACTAGAGACACTCCAGTCCAGTAGGATACGATTGGTTATAAGATGCAAGTGGCTTAGAAGCTTGAATGGTAAGCTGGCTATGCTGCAGAGGCTCTTAGAATCAAAACTGAAAACCTCACAGGTTGCCCAGAACTTGGGTCAGACCAGCATTCTCATGTTGTTCCAGAACCCAAAGAGGCCCACCAAACCTTATGTCTCTTTGTGGAAAATGGGTTACGGGAAAATATTTACCTTACATTTTAGAAAAGACACACTGCCATGCTCCTAGACTCCTAAAAACTGGAGTTCTTGCTACTCTCTGTATTCCAGATTTAATTAGCATGCTATCAGTGATAACTGGACTGGTATGATATTCTGTAGGAAGCCAAGGCAGTCAAGATCCCCCTGGAGAACATTATGGCAGGGTAAAAGAGTGGACACAGCCCTTATAAAGTACATATTTGTCCCTTCCACACAAAGGCAACCTGTTTGGACTATCTTTTCAGATCCCTTCCCTGGCTTCTGGGTAATAACCTGTGATGATTAACATCTGCCATCTGATTTCTTCCACTCTGAGATCCCACAATTTCCCTGGAAATCAGGACGCTCAATGCCAGCTTCCATCACTATCTCCCATAGAACATTACCACCTCAGAGACTTCCCAGGGTGCTGGTGCTTTCCTTGCCAATCATTTCTACATGCCTTTGTAAAACATCATCCAATCTTCTTAAAATGTGGTTTAGGAATTGATGATAGTTTCAGTGTTCATGTTGATAGCAAATTCCACTAATTATAATTGTCTATCTTTCCCTTGCAAAGAGTTTGATTGTTTTTTCATGAAATATGTGTGTGACTCAATCCTAGAATCCCATTTTTAGAGCCTGCTTTCAAGAACTATTCTGAATTAGCCAGTGTTCTTGCAAAAAATGGATGTGGCTTAGCCTGTCATGAGTTGCTCCAAGAAACTACCTGAGACTGAGAAAGCTATAAAGAAAAAAGACTTATTTAGCTCACAAATTTGATGACTGAAAGTCCAAAATTGAGTGGCCCTATCTGTTGGTCCTCTGGTGAGGGCCCTTCAGTTGCATCATAACATGGTGGATGAACACATACCAACATATGTGAGCGTGCCAAGTGAGAGTATGGAAGATACCAAGCATGTGGGGTGGCCTGGTTTTATAACAACCAGCTGTTTTGATAACTGGTTCAGACCCATCAGACCTAATCCACTCCCATTGCACTAATTCTTTTTGATGATAGTGCTCTAGTGACTAATCACCTCCTAGTAGGACTTCTCAAAGTTGCACCACCTCTCAGTTACGTCACAGTGGTGGCCAAGCTTCTTCCAGTACATAAAGCTCTGGGGGAGAAACCATATCCAAATCACAGCAAGGTGATATACTTAAAAAGGATAAAATTGAAGAGTTTAATGAGGAAATCTACTGTCACCATTACGTTTGAACGGGCGGGAGAAGGGAACTATTACCAGAACAAGAAAAGAGCTGCATTTATGGGAGAAGGATATCTAGAAGGAACTATGACCTCACACAGAGAAATGTAACCATTCCTAAAGCCATGTTCTGGTAAGAGAGAGTAAGGTGGCTCTCTCCTCTCCCACATTCAGTCAAGGTCCTGATGCTTCCCACTGTTTAAACCCAACTGCAAGCCAGAATTCAAGAACTCCTGGCATCCATCCCTGGAAGCCAGCCTTCTGGTGCACACCCAGCAGAGTGAGAAGTGGACAGTGGATCTAGGGGAATGGAGACCCAGGACTAAGGCTAAGGACTAGTGTCTGTACCTGAAGTCACTAAGAAGTCACAGCAACTTTTTTGAGCAGAGACATATTGAGTTGGGTTTTAGGATGAGAGTGGTATGCGAATTCAGGTTTGGGTGATTGAGAAAAGGGACATCTGCCAGAAGGCATCGACAGTCTGAGTGTCCTGATATGCAGGTACTGTATTGGGTTTGGAGAGGGTGGGGAGGGCAGTTGGAAGAAAAATATTCAGTGGGTGCATACACACATGTCTTTTATGTCAATGAGGTGCTGTCTGAGAGTGAGCTTCCATCTGATGCTGAACTAGTGAGTGCAGTCAGGGGGCTATGAGGGCCACACGCTGCAGCAGATTGCCTCGGAGTACCGCTTTTGAAGTTAGAAAGCCAAATAGATGTAAAGAGCATTTGGTCTTTCCTCATTTCTATGCACATGGAGATTTCGTATTAATATCAAAGAAAGTCAGTTGCGTATTTAAGGGAGAAATAATTTTCTTCAGGGTTCTTATCTGTCAAATCCCATCAGGATTTTCTTCATACCCAGGAAAATGACAGAATCTACTTTCAAAGCTTTGACAGAAAGTGATGAAATTTGATGTCAGGAGTAGTAGCACTAACTATTAGTAGTTAATATTTACTGAGTACTTAGAATGCTCCAAACAATGTTCTTCTCATTATTGCCTTACCAATCACCACCAACCATCCTACAAAATGGTGTTATTTGTTATCCCTGTGTTACAGATGAGGAGACAGAGGTTTTAGCTCAAATGCCTGAGTGGAAGGGCAAAGTTGATTCTCTCTGATGGTACTGACTGGCTCTAAAGTCATGGTCTTAACCTTAGTATTTGGTTGCATGTTGATTGTAAGTAATTTCAGGATGTCAATTTTATCATGATGACTGTCAATTACAGATGTTCTTTTGTATCTGAAGGGATTGGTTCCAGGACCCTCCCACCCCCAAATGCCAAAATCTGGATGCTCCAGGCCCTTAAGCAAAAAGGCAGAATATTTGCATATAACCTGTTCACCTGCTCTCGTTTACCTTAAATCATTCTAGATTACTGGTAATACCTAATGCAATGTAAATGCTTTGTAAATAGTTATACTACATTGTTCAAGGAATAATGACAAGAAAAAAGTCTGTACATGTCTACTAGAGCCGATTTTTTTTTTAGCATTTTTAATTTGTGATAGGTTGAATCTGCAAATGCTGAACTAGTGGATGTGAAGGACCAACAGTGTGTGTGTGTGTGTGTGTGTGTGTGTGTGTGTGTGTGTTCAATGAATTTGAAACTTTGGCAGTATTCAATACTGCCATCAAATTTAGGATTTTTACTGGTATTATAACTAATTGCCTGTTAATAAAAATAATCAGGGCTTAGGTTAGTTATTTGGATCATAGGTGAAAGTTATGTAATATTCATAGCTAATGTTTCCCTAGTATTGACCATGGCATGGGCAATTGTAAGGGCTTTACATACATTATTTCATTTTGTCCCCCCAACAATCCTAGAAAGGAGATATTGATACTGCTTCTGAGATTTTTGCAATAGGAAACAAGATGAGAAAATTGCTTTCAGACTGGATTGTTACACTAATACTGTTTTAATATTTCCATATAAAGTGGCTTTTGGGGAGTAGAATTTACCCCCCCCCATACTTTTGGGTTCATTCATTTATTCAAAAAACACTTCTGACAGCTAAGACCTGTCAAGTTCTATTCCCAGTGATGGTGCACACTTGAGGATGAAATACAGCACCTGCTTTGAGACCAGCACTTCCAAGCAAGTGGAGAACTGAGGTCCAGCCACATCCCATGAACTCCGCAACTCCCCAGTTCTGAAAAAAATGCAGGTGAGTGAACCTGGATGAATTCAACCTCAATTGGGGAAAAATATATCAACTTGACATTTCATAACACTTAAGATGTAATTAATTGTTCATTGAGTTTCTTTCGACATCATGTCACTCTAACCTGCTTCATCCTCATTTGCTGAACTATGTGGAATGTTTCCTCCAGAGTTAAGAATTTAGCTCTAGTCAGATTCCTACTTCCCTGGGGGTCCAGAAACATTTAAAGGTTTTCATCAAATGGGATTGTTTTTAGTAGGAAGAAGTTATTTTCCTTTGAGAACAAAGCAAAAATGTCACTGTTGACCAATGTCTATTCTACCATTTAACGTGAAAACTATGAACAGGTCCTTTCCAAGAGTCCTTCGGAAGCAGCAAATGTCATTTGGTCACCCCTAAAGAGCAAGAAAAGTTGGAATAGCACTTTGAAAATACTTCTCACTTCTCCTGTTTTCCTCTTTGAGAGAGAGAGAGAGAAATGATTTCTTGTGCATCAGTAAAACTCAGTACATTGGACTGACGTATTCCAGAACTCATTGTGCATGACAGCAGTGTGGTGCATCCGATTGATCATAATATATCAGTCCTAAGCTGGGAGCGCTCACTCTTCACCATTTATGCCAATCATTGCTCCCATACAGCACCAAACTTGTCCAGGGAGAAGAAACTGCATTTCGGCAGGGAACAGGTTTTCCATCTGATTTGTGCCCAGAACATGTAAAAAACATAGCAGATTGCATGCTGTGTTGACTAAGGAACATACATATGCATTTAAATCACTTATGTTTTACTTTTTTATGATGCATTGGTGAATTGTATTCTTTTTGCATTTGTAATTAGAAGGCGGAACAGATGTGATGGCTTCATTTAAAGTGATATGTCCATTAAAATAACCTATACTATCAAGTAATTGTTTCCTTTAACAAGGGAGACTGGCCATTGTCCTGCTGTTTTGAGCCATTTAAATAGACTATGAAGAAAAACACGTGTGTCTTCAGGAAATGTTGATCAATTATGGAAGTCAGAAATGTTTGTGATAGGGTTTTATATGTCTGTCTGTTTTTTTCTTTTTACTTTTGGAACTGAGACATCATCAAATTAACATTCATTTCTTCAACATTACTTTTTCCCCTTAAATTGAGATGACTAAATCAAATCTATCTGTATTAAAAGAAGACAGGACTTATAATTTCTAAAAAATTTTAACCAACTATGGTACAGTAAAACTGAGTATTCAGTGCACTTGGTAATCAAATATGTAGTCAATATTAGCACTGGCTCTTTGTTTGAACCTAAATAAAATGTGGATTTTTATTTTGATCCATGTCACTTTCCTGAGATCCGCATTTATGCTTGATTGCGATGGGCTGTGACAGCCATCGCAATAGTCAGCGCACAGTTCTTTAATACAGCGCATGAACCCGACTGACCCAATTATCCATCCTCCACCCCCAATGCAATCCAACAACCTTTCTGCCATTTTCTTCCTGCAATATCAATGCACTTGACATAGATAAAAATTTTAAATTTCTTTTTATAGAATAGATACTATTATAATTAAACACTTCTGTTTGTAAGTCACCAATGCTAATAGACATATCCTTGAGTTCAAAGTTGTATTTTTAAAGGAAAATTTAATACCAGCAACTCTGTGCAGTCTTTACACAGCTTGAAAAGATAGCATGACTTCACAGAAGTTCCACTTAGGATAAATCATTGCCCAAAATAACAATTCTTTGTTGATGGAACAATATTCAGAAAGACTTCATATGGGAAGAAATGTTGGGATGTGTTATGTTATGATGATGTATTATATTATTGAGTTAATAATTTATGCTTTTTTTAAAGAAGACTGAAGTGGTCATCAAGGACACAGTGTTATGCCCTGTGAGGCAAGTGCAGAGAAAATCGTTCCAGACTCCTTTAACAGATCTCAGAGATAGCTTGTGTGGTAATGAAACTGAACGATAGCAAGTATGTCTTGGGGTTTGCTTTCCTTGGCTCCATGGTGTGCATATATTAAAATGTAGAATGACTAGCTTTCTGTTTTTGTTTTAAGGTTTAATCTTCATTTCATGTTTCCTTGTTTTACTAGTTATGGCTCTGAGTTTCTATTTCTATGATTCACTTATTGCATGTACACTATCTTTTGAGAGTAGCTTTTCAAATCTCAGTTGGAAGGAGAAATATAGGCATAATCACGTTAAGGATTGTGAATTGACTTAACCAAACAAACCAAACATTTGATTTTTCCTAATCATTGATTTTCCATTTGTGAAGGAGAAATAAGAATAAATTATCTTCAATAGCAGTATGTAGTCTGTTTCTTAAAAGTCCATATTTCATATTTGATTTAAATCTTTATTTAAAGTGTTGAAAAGCAATTGTTGACAAGTTATTGATACTAATATCAAAGGTATGGCAATAAGAGTAACGAATTATTAAATTGATATTTGATTGTTTCATTATTTCTAGGTATCTTACACATAGACACATGTAAGAAGTATATTGGGGAGCCTCTTTATGGAATGACTTTCCATAGTAACAGAAATCCATTGTTTGAGGTTGTTTAGATACAATTCTATCTGAAACTTTGACTTTCAAGGACTGTTTATAGGGCTTTGATTTGATTATTCAGATGCTTTCATGATAAAGTTTAATGTTCATAAAAAGTAAAATATATGAGGACTATAGTTAATAACAGCACTTTGCATTCAGGATTTTTACTAAATGAGTGGATTATAGCTGTTCTTGCCGTAGAGGGAGAAAAATGGGCATCTATGAGAGATGATGGATGTGTTAATTTGCTCTACCATAGTAACCACTTTACTATATATATTTTATAACATCATATTGTATAAGTAAAATAGATCACTATGATCTTCAAAGTAAAAAATTGAACTCTCTTGGATTTGTAGGTTAATTTTAACCTAATTGATATTCAGTGTAAATTATTTTATTCTATAATAGCCAAACATGCACAGAAAATGCAGGGCTCTGTAGCATTCACAACTATTCATAAATCCACGTATGTAAAATATCATTATGTCTTTCAAGCTGTAAAGTAAGTGCTTAAAAGCAAATTCCCTAGCCAGTGAGGAAATTACCTGGGAGCTTCTCAGCCATCTTTTCTGTGAACTCTACCTGAGCAGGCCCAACTGTGAGTTCCTGGCAATCATGCTGGTAGTAGGGGACAGGTTCTATCCGTGCACCCACTGCTGATCAGGTGCCACTTTGGAGTCACTACATGTGGTTATAACAGAGGATATCTAAGCATAAGTACATAGGGTGGCCTGTGGAGGAGGGCACTGAGACAAGAAACCATGTGATGTACTGGAGAGATGTGGCTTATAAACATTGATGGGATGAAATATAAAAAGCCAATGTTTAGTAATATAACTTGCATTGAATTCTTTGATTTGAATTCTGCCTCTTCTTGGGAGAAAAAGGTTAAATCACTTCTGGCACCAACATTCCATGAAGATGTATTTACATATTTTTCCTTTAAATTTTATGAAAGCACACATATTCCCTAAAAGGAATTTTGAGGTAATAGCTAGTAGACACTAAGTTCTTTGATTCCAGATATTTGTATTAAATTTAGATGGCTAAAAAAGAATTCAAATTTCTACTTCCTATTCCAATAATGCAAATAAAAATGCATCTATTTTATAACATGAACAAGGAACATTCTTGGCATCTTTTCTATTGAAAAGTTTAACAGTTAAAATGGGTGCACTTGTAGGAGGTTTTCTTCCAGATTCCAGAGCTGTTATGTGGTCGAGTAGTGATTTTTCTTTTAAGTACAAGCTGTCCCCATATCTCTCCAAGGATTGCAGCCCTTTCCTTTCCTTTGACTCTGTTTCCTAAATATCCCCAGGTCCTTTGCCAAAATTTCTCTTCTGCTTTCCTATTATTTCTCCTGGTGGTTCAATCCCCTCTTATGGCTTCAAGGATGATCCAAAGTCCATAACTTGACCCTTTAAAGACTGAAAATGCCCCAAACAAATACAAACTTATAATAGCAAATGTTAGAATACTTCCAGCAAAGATTACTTATCTTCTCTCTCAATTTACATATTTAGAGTCCAGTGTTTTCACCACATTTAAAATTGTTAGTTCTCCCATAAAATCAGAACTCCCAATTGTCTCTCAGTTCTTTCCCCTGCCTCCCAAAGTGAAGTTATGTGCCATGTCCTGTGAGTTTACCTCTTGTGTCTGGTGTTTCTGAATCTTCTTTGACTTCTTTTTTACTCTATTGCATGGGGTTCCCAGGTATTCTTCCCCAACTCAGGTTGCTTCCTTCTGCCAAATGATTGCCATGTGACTTCAAGATTAATTTTTCTCAAGTGCAGCTCAGATTTTGACATAGTGCCACCAAAATATTTCAATAGCTTTCCATGGCATTTAGCCTAAAAATGCAAAACCTGTTTTCTTGTCCTAAATCTATACTTCAGATCAATCAAGTTATAAAGATACACTATGTGTTTTTCTGCAGCCATATACTGGACATCCTCTTTCCTCAGTGGAGATCACCCAACTCTCCAGCCACGTGTCTTTATCTTCTACTCCAGGGCCTTTGTAGAAGACACCCCCCAAAGAGCTTTCCTCAGTGCCCCCAGTTCCAAGGACATTTCTAGTTCTCCAAATTAATGTGACTTTTTTCCCCCTTTTTAGTTGCTGGGGCTTTGATCACAAAGTACCCAAAACTGGGTGACTTAACCATAATGTTTATTTCCCCACAATTCTGGAGGTTTAGAAGGTCAAGATCAGGGTGTTACCAGCATGGAGTTCTTCTGAGGCCCGTATCTCCACATGGATCTCCCTCTATGTATGTGTCCAGATTTCCTCTTTTCATAAAATACCAGCATATTGGGCCCACACTAATAACCTCCTTTAACTTAATTACTTCTTCCGGACAGATGTCACGTTCTGAGGTACTGGAAATAAGATCTTCAAAGAATGACTTGGCACTGGTGGGGGGCAATTGAGCCCATAACATCTATCTTTGCAGTGTGGTTCACTTTAGACTTGTGTTCTAGTATTTGTTTCTAAATGTATGTATC
Source organism: Aplodontia rufa (assembly GCA_004027875.1). Lineage (NCBI taxonomy): Eukaryota > Metazoa > Chordata > Mammalia > Rodentia > Aplodontiidae > Aplodontia > Aplodontia rufa. The sequence goes on along the minus strand of PVKS010007467.1, from coordinate 16,095 downwards.
AGACATTCCTCATTGTATTCTAAGTCTGAGAGGATAAGGCTCATGTTTTCTCTATGTCAGTGTAACCCCCATAAATAATTAGTACAGTGCCTTTCACACAGAAGATACAGAACACATTTTTAAAGAAAATAAAAAGATAATAAAGATAAACAAATTTAAAGAGAATAAGAAAAAGGCCAGATGTGGTGGTGCATGCCTACAATCTTAGTTACTTGGGAGGCTGAGGCAGGAGAATCACAAGTTAAGGCCAGCCTGGGCAATTTAGTGATAAAATGTCAATAAATAAATAAACATAGGGGTGGGGACGTAGCTTAGTGGTAGAGTGCTTTTCTAGCGTGTGCGAGGTCCTGGGTTCAATCCCTAGAAGAGTTAAAAAATGAAAGATAATAAGAAAATAAATTAGAAGCTTTTAAAAAGTAGACCTTCCATGGGAACAGGAAGGGCAGTATTTAGAAAAATATGGTTTAGATGGATAATTCTTTAAAACACACACCTACAGAGAAGTAGGGAGCATTCCAGCCAGGATTAGAACCAAGTCTACTAACTAACCAACTACTGGGTCCACTACATGATGGCATGGAAAGAGCTCCTAAAGTGGGTGATTCCATTAGTAAATGAAAAACCCAATCGTAACAGGTAACACTTCCTGAGCCCACTTCTGGGCCAGGCACTGTTTTAAATGTTTTACAACAATTAATTCACTCACTCAATTATCACAACAACTCTGTGAGATGGAAAGTATTATCATCCTAACTTGGAACATGACAAAAGTGACGTACCAAGAGCAGAAGGAATATGCTCAAAGCCACACCAAGTGCCACCAGTAAGTGACAAAACCAGACTTTGAACCTTTGTAATCTACAATCTGATGCCAGGATTGGAGGCCCTATGATGTGTCTACTAGAATTCCATTCCCTGGTGATACACAGTTAATTTAATAGCTACAAAATATGGTCCAAATATCTCTGATGTGATAGTATACCATTAACTTCCAAGGATACAATAATGTTCTAAATCCCTTTTAGAATTTCAGAAATATGGGCACAGCATAAATTTTTTTTTATTAAAAAATTAAATCCCTTCTGACAAAAAGGCAAATTAAGAAGTTCAGGATGTAAAGTACAATCTTTGGGTCTGAATTATCTGGTTATCCACAACAATCATTTCTAAATGTCACACCCAACATGTGACTCAACAGGCACCGACTCTATAAAGACTGGTTGATCTCTTTAGCACAGAAACAGAACTCTGGTGCATAATTACAGACTGATAGACCGACATGGGGATGAATGATTCATCACGACTGGAAATGTTTGGAAAATAGAGATCAACGACTAAAACTGACATGGATAATTAAAGACAGGTCAACAGAGTCCTCTGTGAAAAAGATCAGCACTTTTGAATCTTTTAAGATATTGGTTCACTTTTGCCCTTGGGAACTTTGAAGGTAAAAATACTTTTGAATTAAGATATACAAATGGGTGCATAATAGTTCTTTTGATTTTGGCAAGAAGCCTCTGTTGGCTGAGATAATTATCTAACTCTCTTGGAGCAATGGTGGGTGAGCAGCAAGAGAGAGAGGGCGGTGAGGAGAGGAGAGACTGAGAAAGTTGAGCATCTCAGATTCAAGTGGAATCAGCTCAAGTGCTTTGGAACTTCTCTGTAATTTTCTCTCTGTCCCCACTCCCCTTGCTCTTCACTATGTTGGCTTTATCCAGAAAAATCTCACTTATCACAGTAGCCAGGACAGCTAAAGGGCTCCTTATCCTGCATTATTTTAGAAGGAGAAAGTTCTCTGTTTTCTGACCGACATACAATCCCTGTGCCCCTCTGTGGGACTCCTGGTACCCTGCCCTCTGAGGGCAGCTCTGTGGCAAGGGGGGAGGACATGCACGTAGCAACATAGCAGTATAGCTAAGGCAAACCAGAAGGGGCACCTCCTGCAATTGCAGAACTGTTTACAAACAGCATCTATTTAACCTTCATGGGATAATTCACTGTAATTTGTTTGAAACTCAAAAATATACAGAAGTAGACAGTTCTTTTTTTAAAAAAATAGGGGGGCTATATAGAGTACAAATTAATACAATACAATCAAATGAAGTAAAGATGGGAAATCCAGGTAGCAATTTGTGAGTAAAATAGATGCTCTATATCTGGGTTCTGCTTCATAGGATTCAACCAACCACAGATGGAAAAGAATCAGGAAAAAAATTACATCTGTACTGAACATATACAGACTTTTTTCTTGTCATAATTCCCTAAACAATTCCATATAGCAGCTATTTACATGGCATTTACATTGCATTAAGCATCATAGGTAGAGATGATTTAAAGTATATGGGCTGGTTTACAGAGGTTATATGCAAATCCTATGCCCTTGTATACAAGGGACTTGAGTGTCTGTAGATTTTGGTATCCACGAGGGGTCCTGGAACCCATTTGTATAATAAAAATATGAATCTGGACTTCAAAGGTGAGTTTTTAAGGGGACAGTAATGGTAGCCAGGTACATTTGAATACTTAAAAGCTTTTGGTTCAGTGAACAATCTGGATGTGTTTTCTGGCTTCTGGTCTTGCTCCTGTGGCTTGCTTATTGCAATGTTTTATTTCTTTGCTTTCATTACTTAAGCAAATGTTTTATCTTTTTGAATTTTGTTTATTCACTTATTCAATGGGGATGATATACCTTTCTTGGATGGTCTATGCAAGGGTTAACAGAGACGATGCAGGTAAAACAAGTACCATTATGGTAGACCCTCCATACGTGTTAGTTTTTTAGAGTGATGTGTGTGCTTAAAATTGGTTTGATTCCCACTTTTCCTTTATTAGTCATTTTTTTCTCTCTTGATAGTGTTCAATACAAATGGATAAAAGTTTGTTCAAGGAATACAGAATATGAGTAGAATTAATAATAAATTACACTCGCTATATTTCTGGTAATGAAAAAGGCAAGGATATACAAAAACTAATTACACCTTGTTATATGTCAGAAATGCAGTAGGAAGGAGAGGCAGAGCCGGACACCCACTGAGTCACAATCCTGGCATGGCAGGCCTTTTGAGAAGACAGAATAGTACGCGTCACATTGTCACTATCGTTCTGTCACTCATTGGTGACTGGGGCCATATGAGGCCTAGAATAATGCACAGCTGCTCGGCACAACATCCAGACCAAAGAACATGGAAAGATCTCAGGTTTGGCCCATTAAAAAAAATTCAAAATAATATTTTCCTTTAATAGTATATACCTATTTAATAGTGGATTGAGTTCTTAAATTTGTAGCTTTAGGTTTGGCATTCAGATTTTAAATATGACACATCTCCATGCACTTTCATTTCTCAAAAAATAGATCCTTGGTAACCTGGAAATGTTTATGGATCTATCTGAAAAATATTCCCCTTTACTTCCAAAATGGAAAACCTCTCTAAGTTTACAGAAAGAACACTTCAAGAAGAGCTTTCAATAGTGTTTAATTTTATTTAGCTGTCATTCCATTGAGCCCACAACTGACAGGTATGAAATTTTCATTAAAAGGAATTTCTGGAAGTTTGATGAAAAACTAAAAAACAACTGATTTAATTTATATAACCTAACAACATACGATCATCATTTCCCTTGGATGTAGTTTATTGTTGGGAAAATTTAGAAAAATTTTCATGCCTTGTTTTAAAGAACATGTAAAGTATATTCTCAAGAAATGTACGTGGTTGTGTAGTTAAATATTTACGGGAACTTATCATTTCCTTGCCATTCGGCCTGCTTTCAAAATATTCAAATATATTTGGCTTTTGTAACTTTGCTAATTAAACCTTCTAAAACAGATGGAATTATAGAAATTACAGGGTTTAAAATATCATCTTAATTGGTTTACAATCTCAGTGACATATAGTGCCATTCATACTGTATAAAATATATACGGATAGCTCAAAGGACATGGCATGCCAATTAATTTTTCTTCAACTGTTTCAATTAAATTTTGTTTTCTTCATTACTGTAGCCTCTTTCCATCAGCCCGGCTCCAAGCGAATCTGATCAACCCTAACTATGAACACACCAGTTGTGACCTGAAACCATATTGGATCATTTCTTATACGACTGAGGAGAGGTGGGGAGAAGAGGAATTTACCTTCTTTCTAAAGAAAATAAATGACCTTAAGAGTGGCCTTTCAACACGCAGATGGCTGTCCCCCTGAGAGATACTTCGATGACTCTTTCTCCTTCCAACAGTGATGGCCTAAAGTACACAAGCAACCACACTCCTCTGATTTTCTTGAACAGTCTTGGTTTCAAATGTTCTCTTACCACCACACTAGGAACACTTCTATTTATCAGCCTGCATCTTCATTTCACATTTTTGAGTTAGGACGGGAGCAGTGTTGGTTGTGCGGAGTGGATTCTTGAGAGATTTAAACAGGTTGCTCGGTGTGTCTGTGTGCCTAAGTCCAAGAAATTGGTTGAATGCCACTCACCTGGGCCTCCACTGATGATTCTCACTTTGAGGTCCCCAACCAAGGCCTCAATTAAACAAACCTGTTTTACCCAGCAAAATAACATGCAGTTGTTTTTTTTTTAAACACCATTCCACAATTTTATTTTATTTTTTTTGGCTACTGTTGGCTAGCTCAATTAAACTCAACCATTTCCTTCAGATATCTCACTTTGCCTTTAGATGTGATTTTAAACACAGGAGTCCCCCTTTGTTGCCATGGTAACGGGTTTGGGCCCTCACAGGCGACAGAAAAGTACCACAGCACCGGTTCCTGTTTGGACACACATGTTCGCTGAGTTTCCACCTTGCGGCGGGACGAGACAGGAGGCTGGAATCTCCACGCTTCCCTCTGCAAGGTGCATCCGTGCATCAGAAAACACTGGGAACTCGGGCAACCGCCCACAGCAGGGACAGATTACCTCGTACAGTCACGATGGAGAACGATTCAAATTCTAGCTTTAATGATCCCGGATAGAGCTCTTCTCCTCCCCACCAATGTGACATTTTGCAGACATTTTATATATCAAGGAAATATTTAACTGAAACGTGTTTCTGAGAATGCACACCGAGCTGGCTCTAGGCATCTTCCAACATTTCAGGGGTCAATTAAAAGAACCGATCAACTGTTTTTCAAACTTTAAAATATTACAAAAAAAAAAGGTGGGGGAAAGAAAGTGAACAAAAAGTAATGTTAAATAGCATGGAGCATGACTAATGGCGCGAGCATGTTAAAATCATTGGGAAAATGTCCTTGGAAGACAAATGAATTTTCAGCAGAATAATTAACTTAATTAACAAATTTGCATGCATATTCATCAGGCTATTGAAGTCTTTCCAGCCCAGCTTGATGAGCGTTGGTGTAATAATTGTCTCATTTACATTCTGCAATCTACTACAATTTAGGGCATGCAAAAAAAGCCGACCTCTTCCCTTTGACTTTCGTTAGGACCTACAGAGTCCTAAAATCACAGCCTTTGCCCACTCAGTGGCCTTCAGCTCAGGCCTTTTGAGAAAAACCCCAGAGAGGGTGGACTGTGGTTTCCCATCCCCCAGCCTTGCTCTTCTTTCTTCTTTTTATTTTTTTTCCTTTTGGCCCAGGTTCTCTGTTTTGCCTCTGCTTGCTCTCCTGGGTAAATCTTGGCACCAGTTCTGACTTCAAATCTCTTGGGTCGCCAGACTGCATCATGTAAAAATTGCCATTTCCCTCTATCTCTGCAGGGCAATCTTTAAAGGCAGTAAGGTGTGACGGCCCAGACTGGCAGCTTGGCAAGACGGAGCCCATGGATACCAGCACACGGGAATCTGGACGGTTCGCTCGCTCTGACAGCAGTCAGCACTGGGAACAAAAGGAATGGAGGGGGAAAAAGCGCAAATGTATTTTTACATATTGTAGGCATATGGCCACAAGACCAGCAGAAATATATTTAATTACCAATTGCACGCATTGAGGAGAAAAACATTGGGAAGGGGGGTGAGGAAACTGTGTACACAGCAATATTATTCTACTTTAACTTTTCACCTCAATTTTTTTTCCTTCTTTTTAAGACTGAAGATAAGAGAAAACATGGATTAGGATTGCAAAGGTTTACCTGCTGGAATCAGATCAGCGATGCAGATTTTTGATGTGGCTTCCTTAAGCATAACATTATATAAAGAAATATGAAAGTTTTCTTTAAATGATTTTAATTATGAAATGATTTTACTGTGTTTTGGGGGGCAAAATTGATATAGAACAATTAGATAATCCTTACTGTTTTACTAAAACTATACTTCTTATGTGATGCCTTAGTTTAGCAGTAGCAATGAAAAATGCTTGAAAAATGATATTCTTATTCTTTCCTATGAGATAGGAACAGTTCAGCCCATATTTACTGCCAGGCCCTGTGCTATCCAGTGGAGATACAGAGATGAATTAGATAGCATCTCTGTATTGACAGTGCTCATGGACTGGGATGGGAGATAAATATGCATATGCATAATTATAATCTTATAGTATTAAATTATTAAATATTGTGAAATTATAATTAATTAAAGTTATAATTATAATACACATAATATAATCCGTGTAATGTAATGATGTAGGTACAGGATCAGGAGCCATGGAGAGCTAGCTCTTGGTTCAGCCTGTAGACCCCCTCACACTGGAGGGACCAGGAAGGTGATCTTTTCCTGGAGGAATTGATGAGAAGAATAAATGAGAAGAAAACACTGGGCAAGGAGGTGGATTGTTGAGTATTTTGCAGAGCTGAGGAGTTCTGGCATAGGGGAAGACTCCCTTCCTGAGATGTAGGTTAAGTGTTCCAGAAACAGGTAAGAGGGCCAGGGAATTGTGTGCTCTTGACAGTTAGAGACCCATGGCTCCATCACTGGCAGGAAGGAAAGGAAACTTAAAGGCCTGGGAAAGCAACTTGCCTGACATCCTCCTCTTTGCCGCATTCTCTTCCTGACTTCCGGTGAACCTGGGTGGCCTGTTTCCTTTATGTTCAACAAAATCACACCTACCCAGTTCAAGATGTTCAGGTGACCAGGTTCAGTGACTCCGTGCTGATGTGGGCTGTGTCCAGCAGACTGGTCCTTGCTGACTGTTTCTGCAACCCAGATAATGGGTCAGAAGCTTATTAATAAGTGCTTTGCTTTGTGATGCAAACAGGGTCTTGAAAATTTTTTTGGAAGTTTACTTTTTTTTGTAAATCAACCTACCTAATAAAAGCACCAGGGTATCTGACTCTTCAAAGGAACCCTGTAGCGAATCTTTTTATAATGTAGAAACCATTCCTTAATTAACTTTTTTTTGGGAGGGTGTATGTCATGTCTGTGTGTTAGGTATGTCTGTGCCTCTGTAAATTTCTAAAAGCAAGTGGCTTAGACTCTAGTGCCAAGTGCAAGAGACAGAAAGCCCAGGCTTCCAGACCTAGTGTTGAGCTGCTGCGGGCTGCCACCAGGTCAAGGATATGAGCATGACCTTGCATTAGTTCCCTCTTCTACCAACAGCACAGTCAAACAGACCCAATCTGGAACCCTGGCCTCACCATTTGCCACCTGCATTGGATGCTCACTTGTCCTCTTTGAGTCTCAGTTCTCTACCTGGTTGCTGGGTTGCAAATCAAAATGTCTCTCAGCACCTGGCATAATAGCTACTCCTAAGAGTTATTTGCACCCTGTCCCTACTACCTTTCTGCTCTACTCACTCATCAGTGGCCCCTTGGAGCAGAGGCAGCAGCTCAGTGGTAGCAAGATCTACACCTGGACTTCTAGGAGGAAATACCTGCTGATTCGGGAGCGCTCCCCTGCCACCATTTTTCCTTAGAGGACATATCCACTACCCAGGAAGAAAGGAGATAAGAGACAATATTTTTGACCTTTCTTTACCCCTAAACCATGTTAAGAAGCGATTTATCTATTTGGAGACTTGGCCTTGGAGAGGCCAACACTTCTGAGAAAGGCCAAGGTCATTGCAAGGGTCACATTTCTTGCACCTGAGTTGTGCTGACTCAATTATTAGCTCAAATATGCTTGGGCAGGAATTTGAAATGTCAGCATGATCATGGATTGGGGGCCTGCTGGCGACTGCCCTCATGAAACCCAAATTTAAGATACTTCTGAAAAATAAAGAGACAATATCAGAAGGTCTTTAAGGTCCTTCATTCCTTTGTGCATTCTTTCAGTTAGCAGGGATTTATCAGGCCCTTGCTATAAGCCAGGAACATATCACCCATGGGAGAGGTGGTGGTTTGTGAAATAGACTCAGTAGTCCCTCCCCTTTCAAGGTGAACAGTCTGTAGCAGAGAGGAGCCAAAGCAAACAAAAGGTGACATATAAATGATAAGGGGAAACTATATGAGAACAGCAAAGCCAGTTTATAACATTTCTGGGGGAAATGAGTTCTAACTTTAGATTTTTTGATACCAAAAAGACCAAAAGGAAGCCAGGTGTGGTGGCACATACCTGTAATCCCAGCAGCTTGGGAGGCTGAGGCAGGAGGATCACAAGTTCAAAGCCAGCCTCAGCAACTTGGTGAGGCCATAAGTACCTCTGGGTTCAATCCCTAGTACAAAAAAAAAAAGAAATAAACAAACAACAACAAAAAACAATAAGAGAGTAAAAAAAAAAAAGAAAACCACCTTCATTGAAGACTGACACCATGAACAGCACTTCGGTGGCATGCCCAACAAGGCTGTGTAAGTGGTAGAGTCTGAATTTTTCAAAAGCCAAACTCTCTGTTCCTAATCATGTGCCACTATCAATGTTGAAATTATTTTTTAAGAGGTCCAAATATTGGTTACAAACACACCATGTAGTGGACCACAGATTTAGCTGTTCTCTTGGCCACATGGGGTTTGGAGCTCTAGTCCCTGGAGCAAGGGAGAAAGTATAATCTGAACTATTTTGTGGTGAAGAATGCCGAGCTGAATCTCTGACCTGCATGGAGGCAGAAACTACAACACAGATATTGTCCATACCTTTAATGATGTATTTAAAATAACCTTCCCATTCTTTGGTCTATGCTACTGCTTTTCAAATTTGATTGGAACATGCATGTTTCAATGAGCCTTAAAATGAAGAATTGTGCTTTGTAGACACCATGCGGTAACTTTTATAAATTAAGGATCATGTGATCAATGGTTATATAGATTAGATACCTAGTTTTTTTTTAAGGAGAGAGGGACAGTGAGAGAGTGAGAGAGAAAGAGGGAATCAATTTTATTTAGTTTTGCATGTGGCTTTCGTTGCTCTGACACTTTTCTGTGCTTGTGGTGCGGGGATTTGAACCCATAGCCTCATGCTTGCCAGGCAAGCACCACAATTACTGAGCCACTGTTTCAGCCCTGAACACCTGCTTTTAAGCTTAAAAAAAATTGTGGCACCAAACATATGCATATTTGTTCTGTTTCCCAGAAAGATATAGAATTCCTTAAAAATAATTTTTTAAATGAAGATTCAAGGGAGTAAAAAAAAGAAAGTTCAAATTGAACAGACTAAATGTAAAATTTGTTTCTGGGCTTCCTGGAAACCAAAGCAAAAAGAGAAATGTGGTAAATTCCAAAATTCTTCATTGTCCAAAAGGATGATGCTTATTATTCCCCAGGAAGAAAAGAATGCTTGTAAAAATAAATTCTAAAAGTAATTTAACATAGATGAGCATTTGAAGAAGGAAGGGAAAGTTCAAGGCCTTTGTAATGTAGCTATAGTGCAATTCAAGAACTAATCAAATGAGCCCTTTTTTTTAAACCTAGAGTGGAGGAAGCATTCCTACCAGGGAACTTGGTTTTGTCAGTTTCACATCACTATAATCAAAATATCCACCAGGAATAGCATAGAGAAGGAACGTTTATTTGTGGATCATGGCTTCATGGTCTGCTGAGTCCACTGATCTGGGCCTGAGGTGAGGCTGCACATGAAGACCGAAGGGTGTGAAGGAGAAAAACTGCTTTGCTCATGGAAGCCAGGAAGCAGAGATGGGGCTGGGCGTGGGGGCACAGCAGAGATGAACCCTTCAAAGGCACACCCTCAGTGACCCACCTCCTCCATCCACACCCTATCTGCCTACACTTACCGCCAGGGTACTCCATTCAAAGTGGGATGGACTGATTAGGTTACAGCTCTCACAGTCCAATCATTTCACCTCTGCACATTCCTGCATTCACAGGAGCTTTTGGGGGACACCACATATCCCAACATTCCACAACAGCACTATTAGTGGAAGGTCAGAGAACGATGGGGTTCTGGTGCACAGTCTCGATTCAGAATGCAACATCCATTTATTTATATATTCACAAGGCAAACATTTGTTGATTATTTGGTCTGTGCCGGTCCTATTTCTAGGGCTGGGCTTGAGTGATTAAAAAGGAAAAGTCCCTGCTCACAGCCTACATTAAAATGATTCCAGCACATTAATACAGGATTTTACAGTTTTAACTGTCACCATGATGTGTGATGGATGAATTACAGGTTAATCAACTTGCATGATGTTTTATGGTTTACAGGATGTTTTCACACATCATTACAACCTCAGTCTCTTGGTGGAAACATGGGGACATTTCAGGTATAATTCAATGTGCAGAACCAGACTGGTGCTTCTGGTTACAGAGTCCTAATATATCATGGAAGTATTGTTTGTGCTTATATTTTTTTCCATTAGAAAAGATATGCTTGAGAGCTTGTTTCAGAAATTAGAAGGAAAGTCAGCTAGTAAATGCCACAAGAGACCTTAACATACCTGATGTGCTTAAGAGTTGAGCATTGCACTTAGTGACACTTGGTTTAATGAACATCATAATTTTCTTCACATCCCATGAAGCGTTGCAGGACTTTTGGCAAAAATGTGAGATCCTTGTCTGAGGTACAGCTAGGAAATATTAATAACAGTTAAATGACAACCACTTGTCCCTATCTCAGGGATAGGATCAGCTTGGCTCACTCAAGCTCTCAGGCCCACTCGTCTCCTTTCTTAGCATGTCTATTGTGCCCAATGGGTGAAAAATTTTGTTTCTTTTCTAGCTAATTAACCCACATGCTAATGATACTGTTCTGTCCTTGGTTGATTCAGAGCCACCTCCAGCTGTCAGCCCCCTGTCTGTTCAAGAGCTTTTGAGGATGCAGGTAGAGTCTGCTGGAAGGGAATGGCTGCCTATCTTCCCAAGTGCAGGAAGGCCACCTGCAGGTAGGCTGATCTCACATCCCACTTTCCCCAGAACTTCCTTGGTTTCAGTGCTTAAAGTCCCAGTTCTGGGAACCACTCCCCTTAAGCCCAGTACTAAGCAAATGGGACCAGGAGTGGTCATCCTAAGCATAGCAAATCATCTGCGTAATCCAACAGCGAAACATGAACATCTCTATCATTGAATAAAACAGGGGAGTAGGTAATATTCAATGTATTAGTCTGAATTCCCCTGGAAATAGGTCCTGAGCCCAGGATTGTAGTGAAAGGAATTGACTGGGAGATGATCTCAGGAAGCAGTGGTGGGAAGAAGAGAAATGAGATTGGAAAACTAGGCATCTGGAATCTGATCCTACTCAGAAGTGCTGTGAAATGGGGTAGTAGGTGAGCCTCAGAGCCAGGCCATCTGGGGTAAGCATCAGTTGTTAGCGTAAGTCTATTGCTGATGGTGAGGTTGAGTTAGCTAATTTGGTGTTCTGAGCCTGTGAGCAGAGTAGACCTCAGCCAACAAGGGAAGCTGTTCAACAAAAAAATTACAGTTACAAGCACACTGAAATGGTAAGAGCCCAAGGATGTGGGTAGGACAGTAATGCACCATTGCAGTAGGTCCATGTTGATGTCCACATCAACTCCTTCCACAGCACAGACCAACTAAATCTTCCCTGTGCAGCCGTAATGGGTGAAGGAATGTGTGTTCTGGACACAGAGGGAGTAAGGGCATATGAAAGGCAGAGGAGCTTGATCATGACTTCTGAACCGTGACTGATACATGGTCTTTTCAATGGCAGTTCTCTAAGGCCAAACCATAGAAAATTGGAATCTTCCAAGGAGTCTTAGTGAATGACACTTTTAACATTAATTCTATAAATCTAAATGATTTTTAGGGGAGATAATTTTGAACATCATTTAGGTCTCATTCCATGATTTTTCAGGACACGCTATCATGTTTTGTTATTTATTTATTTATTTTGTTGTTGTTTTACTTATCTCTCTGAGCCATTTAAATATATCTATCCTTGAGCTGGAAAAACAAGTCCATTGAGTCTCCAGATGAAGCTCAGAACTTGACCTTCTTCTAGTGTTGCATGTGGAGTGTGACGGTGAACTTTGCTCCAAGGCTTGCAGGCCAGGTAGCTGGAACCAGGGCTGAACATTGATCTTCCAGGTGGCCTGCAAGCACCTCTGCTAAATGAAAATGCTTGAGTCTGGTTAGAAGATAAAGGTTCAATCAATTAATTGCTCAAGGAGTTTAGCAAAGATCAGAAGCCATTAGCAATTAAAAGCCTCGAGGTTGGGTGAAGAGGAAACTGGTATGAGAGTCTGTAGGTGGCGGAGAGGGATCAGCAGCAAATGCTGAGCAACTGTGTGTAATCGAGGTCATCGTGGTAGATCTTGGAACAGGGAGAAGTTTTCACCTGCCTTGCAGAGGGGAAAGAAACCAAGTGGCTTAACTTGTTTGTGCCTCAAAAGTCAACCCAGATTAGAAATCTGGAACCATTTCTGTGCTCATCAGTTCCCATCTGTAGCATTAGGAGACACCTTGTTAATTAATCTCCATATTTGTGTCCATCAAACTGAAAGAACTCAACTGACATGTCTTTTATCTATTTGAAATCACCGTTAGTTTTTATCTGATTTAAACTCCATCAGTCTTTTTTATTCTTACAGTTTTTAGCAGCAGTTATATTTTAAATTTAAAGACTGATAGATTCACTCTCCTTCCAGTCTATTCCTGGTGGAGTCTATTCCAGTCCTGCCTGGTAGGCACTGGGGAATGGAATAGTGTGAGACGTGAGGCCAGAAAGACTTCTATTCCAAGACAAGCCCTGCAACTCATTATTATTGTGCATGTTAGTATATAGTACAATATATCTAAATCTTAGATGAGGATAATATTTATTACGAACAATAATTTTCTTATTATTATTCCCTCCACAAAAAATAAAGTATGTGAAAATCTATTTCTCCACCCATCCGTGCCCTCAATTCAATTTTACAAAGGATTGAGGTTTGTCATCTTAAAAAAATTTAATCTAATAACAAAACGAACACAAGGAAGGAGTACCAAGAACATGGTAAAGGGAGAGGAGATAAGTGATGAAAGTGTTTTGTAATTGAGTTGAAAATTTAGTAGTGAATCCAGGCATGGTTGCACTCAGCTGTAATCCCAGTGATCCCACTGCTGGGGTGGCTGAGGGAGGAGGATCACAAGTTCAAGGCCAGCCTGGGAAATTTAGCAAGATCTTGTTTCAGAAATGAAAAATGGCTGGGTATGTAGCTCAGAGGTAGAGGACTCCTAGGTTCAACCCCCAATATTGCAAACAAAAGCAAAATGAAAACTTAGTAGTGAGTCTCTGGAAAACAAAGAAAAGCTCAAAATAGTAGTCATATTCCTCTTCGATAAAGTGAGATGCATCATTTTATAAAGTATTTTTAGTTTAATTGTAACATGAGTTACTGCATGGTTCTATTGTGAGAGTGGAAATTGTATGATAGAAAAGTAGGGTGCCTCTATCCTATTTCTTATATTGACTGCAAATGGAAAGCTATGAATGTATGGTTGTATTGAAAGTTCTTTAAGGCACTCTAGTAGAAAACTGAGGAAGAGAATCAAGGTATCTATTTTCTAATAATATGAATACATGCAGCAGACTAACTTAAAAGAGCTAGAGGAAATGGTTCTCCAATTCCTTTCAAATACAAGTTGTTTGGCTTCACCCTGATACTGCCCCAGCTTCCCCTTGCCTGCCTTTGACTCCTGTCGTACCCACCTGAATTCTCCATGATGTAGCCAAAGTGATGTTTCTAAAACACAGCTGTCATATCACTTCCTGACTTTAAGCTCTTCCTACAGCACACTTCTAAAATCGTTTCAGTTTCTCAGAGATGTCATGTATTTTCCTTCACACAGAATAGCTATCTCTAGTGTCAATCAAGTTGCCAAGTTAATACTTATCTTTTGGAAGTCAGAACAGATATTGCTGTTTATAGATAACATTTCTTTGACCACGCTAGGCAACTACCTTTGTCTGGATTAGTGTCTTCCCCTCTGCATTTCCTGAACACACTATAACAATATTGCTATTTCGTATGTACTTATCCGTAAATCAGGAATGTCCTTGTCAGATCTTCCTTGAGTTTTCTGTGTTAACAGAGCCCTGACACATTTAAGACCTTAGTGCACGTCTATTAAATGAATGAATGACTGAGTAGAAGCTGTCTTTCAAACTAACAGTCACTATCATGTTAATAACTAAAGGATATTTTCTCAAAATGTGTTTCTTGAAACACTGCTTCTAAGACATATTAATAGATATTCTGTTGAAGACTTTTAGAGTTAAGGAAATAGAAAATGCTACATTTGCTACATTCAACTCTTAAAAATATCAGTATTTTCATGAGAATATCAAAGGCCCTGGTATTTTTCCCCTCAAACTTATTTACCACGCCTTTTTCATGTGTGTGTGTGTGTGTGTGTGTGTGTATGTAACAAATGTTGGAACTAATTCCCTACAACAAAAACAAGTTGGAAAGCATTATACTACAGTTTTCACTTTAAATTAAGAAATAAATGAGGGACATATTTGTTTTCATGATTATTAGCATTAGTTTGTAAAATTGAATGCGATGCAGTAAGTAGAAAAACAAAAATGAAGAAAGGAAGCAACAATGGCTAATGGCTTTAGATATATATAATATATCTAAATCTTAGACGAGGCATACCACAGTGACACAGCTACATAGATGTTTATAGCAGCACAATTCACAATAGCTAAATTATGGAATTAACCCAGGTGCTTGACACAAGATGAATGGATTAAGAAAATGTGGTACATACAATGGAGTTGTACTCATTGAACTACCACTAGAAAGAATGAAATTATGGCATTCACTCTCAAATGGATGGAAATGGAAAATATCAAGCTAAGTGAAATTAGCCAAACTCACAAACTCAAAATTCATGTTTTCTTTCTTTGTGGAAGCTAGAGTTAAATAAAGGAAGGGGGAGAGAGGGATAAGATCTCATAAGAACCATTCAAATACAAATTGATAGATGATGTAAAGGAACTCTAGTAGAGCAGAAGAAAGAGAAGGGGAGAAAGGAGAAAGAACAGGTGGGGGAAAGGAGCGTACGGGGAAAGGTAAAAAAAACTATGTTCTGCACCTATCAGCAGAAGAAAGGGACCGTGGCATGGGAGGTGGGAGGCGGAGGGCTTGAGTGGGATATTGGTCAAATCATTTTGTTATATCATACATGTATGAATGTGTAAAAACAAATCCTATCATTATATACAACTTGAATGCACCAATTAAAATGTAGGGAAAAAAGATCACTCTGAAAAAATATTTTGAAAAGATTTGTGTCTGCTCTGACTCAATATGTAAACACTTTCTTGTCATTATTACCTAAACAATGCAGCATAGCAACTATTGGCACAGCATCTGCACATAGCTTCTAGAGATGTTTTAAAGTATGAGAAAATGTAGTCAGATCATACACAGGTACTTGGCATTTTGTATAATGGTCTTGGGGATCCTTGAACCAGTGCCCTGCAGACAACAAGAAATGACCAAAAAAATTAGAATACCAAAAGTGATTTTACACCTAAAATTAGCACAAATAAAGATAGACTCACATAAACATAAGAATGGGTGATGCTGCTGCAGGCATTGGATAAGAATTATTATTTTTAACAATTGATTTTTTTCCATTTCATACTATATACAATTTTCAGAGGGATTTAAGATTTAAATATATAAGAAGAAAAACTTAGGAGAACTAAGAGAAGATAAAATACTTTGTTTTTCAATGAATAGATTTTATTTTAGAACAGTTTTAAGTTTATACAAAATTGCACAGAAAATACAGAGAACTCCCCTATCTACCCCACCCTGTTTTCCCTATTAGTAACATCGTATATTGAAACAGTACATTTGTTATTAT